>JAQZBX010113712.1:0-10081 GCA_029593785.1 Cabassous unicinctus
CATTCTACATATATGGTTTGATTGCTTTGCTGTGTGTGTGTGTGTGCCATTTCTTTGTTAGCTTGACCTTCATGTGCAAAGAGGACTTTGCACTTTTGTCTCAGATTCTCAAGCAGTTAGAGATTTTTCCACTAAATTTTCATATAATATTTTTCTCCCCTATAGGACTAACTCATATTGAAGCTACTGTCAATGCCCTGGTAGATATAATCCATGGCTACTGTACTTGTGAGCTGGACTGTATTAACACAGCATCCAAGATCTACATGCAGATGCTCTTGTGTCCTGTACGTAGCATCATAATCCCAGATGTCTCTTATCAGCCTAAGAATGTCTGGAGAAAATTGTTTATAGTTTGCTAAGCTAATTTAATAAAATGGACTTAAGAGAAGGTGATGGGAATTAATAGTTACAATTATCTGTAAAAGCTTTAAGATTTTACTCAATCCATGGAAGAGAAAGGTTCGAAAAGGTTTGGACTTAGTTTTTCTTGTTCAGTACTGAATCCCCAAGAAATAGAATGTTGGTTGCTGCATAGTTAGGGCTCAGTAAATATTAATTAAATGAGTGCATGAATGGATGAGAGAGTACATAAAATTTTCTATTTCTGGTGATCTTGTCACAGAAGCCTTAGTGTTAGAATTATTGAGATGGACACTTGGGAGCCTGATCATCTGATGAAAAGCCAAAACCCATTTGTAGAGAGCCAAAGTGACTTTAGGAGCAACTGACCTACCAGTCTATTACCAGGAACTGAAAGGAAAGAATGTTTTCAATGGGTCTTATATATGTAAGGTCCAGAAATGGGGATTAAATGCTGGGCTTGGTCAGTGGGTTGTAGGTGAGAATAGATAGATCTTCCATATGAATGTAATTGAGCAAGAAAGGAAAGTGTTTTATAGACAGTTTCATGAAGAATATAAAACCTAAGCATGACAACTTCCTTTTAAACCTCAGGATCCTGCTGTGAGCTTCTCTTGTAAACAAGCTCTAATTCGAGTCCTAAGGCCCCGGAACAAACGGAGACATGTGACATTGCCTTCCTCCCCTCGAAGCAACACTCCAATGGGTAATGTGAGGTCTGGGTTTAGGTTTGTGTTTGTGTATGTATTGGGGAAAGGGGATGGGGAGGTATATTTTAGAATATGCTGCTCATGTTGACCAAGATCCTGGAGACTTTATCTGTATTTTACCCTACCTTTTTCCATAAAAGAATTTAAGGTGACATAGAAATCCATATAGTAAATATAATAAAAATAAGGAAAATCAAGGCCATGGGAAAATAAAGGTACAAAAGTAAAATACAGCCAATGATAAAAAGTTAGTACACAGAAAGTCTACATCACAGGGTCCTGCGTAGTTGTTAAGCTAAGGTCTTACGTTTGGCTAAAAGCTTCCTAAGAACCATGGCAAAAATAAAATAAGAACAGTTACAAAAATCACAGTGACCAAAGATGAAAATAATAGCCTTTTTTTTTTTTCAGGAAAATTATACTTTTCCTGGCATAAAAGTTCTTCATTAAGGGTCCATTTCATTACAAAAGGGTGGTAACAGTAAGTTCAATAGCACATTTTGCAGAGCTTTCCATTAGCATACACTTGGGCACAAATCAAGAGCATGTTTACATTTTAGTAAAAGCAGTATTATAAGGTGTCCAAATAAGAGCCTGTTATGTAATTCTCTGGATACTTGTTTGATTCAAAAGTAAATTTCAGCTCTACCAATGGAAATATAATGCAAGTCACATATAATTTTAAATTTTCTAGTAGCTACGTTATAAAAAGTGAAAAAACAGATGAAATTAATTTACTTATTAATGAAATATTTTACATTCTTTTTTTCCTAGTAAGTCTTCAAAATCTGGTCTGTATTTTACACTAACGGCACATCTCAGTTTGGACTAGTCATATTTCAAGTGCTCAGTAGCCACATGTGACTAGTGGCTGCTGTATGGGACAGCACAGGCTAGAGGAATGTATGCAACTTCATGACCTCCTGACGATATTCCTTGAATATCATTTATTTTATCTAAGCTTTTGATGAGCTAGGCAACAGGTTCTGGCTCTTTTCTCTGGCAAGAACTTAGAATGCAGAGAGCTTATGTTTCCAACTAAGGACATAGTCAAATGCTTTAACAGTCCATTGAGTGGTAGATGAAGTTTCCATCCCTTGTGACAATTAGGAGTCTAACCTGGAACTCTTAAAAGAAAGCCGCCCCACCTTCACACAGAAGTGG
This sequence comes from Cabassous unicinctus, assembly GCA_029593785.1. Classification (NCBI taxonomy): domain Eukaryota; kingdom Metazoa; phylum Chordata; class Mammalia; order Cingulata; family Chlamyphoridae; genus Cabassous; species Cabassous unicinctus. The sequence continues at coordinate 2,238 of JAQZBX010113712.1, forward strand.
GCCCAGGCAGGACCTGTAGTGAGCCTCAGCTTCCATTTGATAGTTTTACATTCCAATTCTGGTTCTTCTCATGATTATGTAGTGTGAAAATCTCATTGACTGTTTTGGAAAAAAGTAGTGAAATAACATTCCAAGCTGCTATGTGACAGATAACAGATAAACATCTCATTCATATTATTTTCCCTGCCATGCTTGCTCAAGGTCTCCTTAGAGTTGGTGGGAACTTGTGGGGCCTACTAGTCTTAAATTTCTCTGCTTTATGAACATTCCCTTTGGAATCAGAGGTTGTTTTTCTTCATCAGCTGGAAAAAGTCTCTTTCCAAGGTGGGGCACAAGCTATCATTGCCAACCCCATGTTCCCAGATGCTAGGTCCAGGAAGCAAGAGATCAAGGCCAGACATAGCACCCTGGAGTTTTCCTCCAAAGCACAGGGTGCTAGCTAGTAGCTTCTCTTGGGTTTTTGTTGTTATGGGACTTACCATACCATATGCCCAAGGGAGAAAAGAGCAAGCACCTTCAGGTGACTGGGGTTTCTTTGACTCAGGAGACAAGGATGATGATGACGACGATGATGCAGATGAGAAAATGCAGTCATCAGGGATTCCGAATGGTGGTCACATCCGTCAAGAAAGCCAGGAACAGAGTGAGGTGGACCACGGAGACTTTGAGATGGTGGTGAGTCTCTGGCAGCAGGACAGGGGAGGAGGAGCCTCAGAACTCTCCTCTAGCTCTTACTCAGTGGGCTTCCAAAAGCTGCCATTTACCATGGGACACTGACAGAGCTTTCTCTCTGCAGTCTGAGTCGATGGTCCTGGAGACAGCGGAAAATGTCAACAATGGCAACCCCTCTCCCCTGGAGGCCCTGCTGGCAGGCGCAGAGGGCTTCCCCCCCATGCTGGACATACCACCTGATGCAGATGACGAGACCATGGTTGAACTAGCCATTGCCCTGAGCTTGCAGCAGGACCAACAAGGTAGAAGGCTGTGCCAGAAATAAAGCAGCCCATTGGCCTCGCACAGAAAAGAGAATTTGGCAGTTGCCGATATCCAGCTGACTTAGCTTGTCCCCAGATGTGGGGAGAGGTTGATCTGGGTGAGAGCTGTTCAGACATACAGGTGGAGAGTGAGAGGAATTGGGGGCGGGATTTTCAGTCTGGGAGCCAATCACATAGTTTCTGTCAGTTTGGTCTTGTGGAATCGGTTAGATTCCTCCAGCCTGTGTCCTGCCTGAGCAGAAGGAAGCATCCTACCATCTCTGGAACCAAACTTGTCAGGTGGACAGCCAAGGCTGTTTATTAACTTCTAGGCCAGAGGGGGTCACATGCTGGTGTTTAAGAGACTCCTGAGGGAAGCAGGTGGCCAAAGCAGTGTTGTGGATGGGGACTGGAGGGGATGAAGTGCTCACTCTCCACTTGTTTCCCAGGCAGCAGCAGCAGTGCCCTGGGCCTGCAGAGCCTGGGACTATCCGGCCAAGCACCCAGCTCTTCCTCTCTGGACGCAGGAACCCTCTCTGACACCACAGCATCAGGTAACTGTCCACAGCAAGGAGCACAGCTCAGGGCCCCAGGCCCCTAAAGCCTTGTTTCCAATGCTGTGAGAGTGTAATGGGCAGCTGCTTTGACAGGCCATTCTGGACTTCCTGCTTCTGCCTCTGCTTTAGAAACATGGGTGTGGACAGCATAGCAATTGAGCTTGGCAAAGGCGCTCATGGCTCCACTTCCTGACACTTTGCATGCTGCCTGGCTTCAGCTAATTCCCTGAGGAAAGGCCAAGAGAGCAGCTTTCAGGTTGATCAGCAATAGGGCTTAAAATGATAGCTTTCAGGATTCTTGCCAGAGTTCTGACATTTTAGACAGTATTAAAAGGGAGACAAGAAATAGAGGTCATATCTATTAACTTTTTTTCCCCCTGCATTTACAAGTAAAAGTGAAACTGTAAGAAGCTGCTGGGTTATGCTTCATAATTCTTGGTCAGTGTGGCCAACCTTCAAGGATTCATGAGCTGGGGAGGTAGGGTTTTTGTGGACAGTTATAATTCATAGGAAATCTTCAAACTCCATTTTGTCTTTACTTTCAATCTCTTAATCTGTTAAGAAAAAAGGTATTTACTGAATAGAAAATTGGACCAATTAGAAGAGGAGAGAACACCTGACTAAAACACTGGACAATAAAGCCCTGAGTAATTTAAGGGTTGATTTATAGTTTCGCAAACTGATGATTCTCTGTATTTCTTACTTTTTTTCCTTTTGGGAATTTTACCCTGGATAGATAAGGAGGGAAGAAATTGGCTGTCCCCTCTCACCTGCTACCATGGCTTGTTGCTTTTCTTAGGTGTCTTTAGTTGCTGTCATTTCAGGCTTTGAGGTTGCTGTCATGTTGTGCAAATTGTGTTCCTTCTGTGCTCTGCGGCTGTCCTGGCTTTCCTCCCCCATGTATCTCACCCAGCATTGTCCTCCTGTCTCAGCTCAGCCCTGATCCTGGATGCTGTGGCTGTCTCTGGGGAATTTCCTTGCTTCTTTATTAGCATCTGATGAGGATAATTAGACGGTGTGAAATTTCCCAATGAGCTCCCGCCTGGACCACCTGATAAAAAATCAAACAGGGTTGATTTAAGAGCTCACAATAAAATATTTCGTAGCATAATCATAAATCGACTGATTACAAATCTCAGTGTTCAGAGTTCTGTGCTTTGGTAACGGCTAATTTCTGATCTCTCAGCAAGGGTCAGTAACACCTAGACAATGGTGACTGAGGATTTTAGCTAGAAAGTAGCGTCCATATCACAGATTCTTCTTGGATCTCTGCACTGTTCTAGTTGCACTGTAGTATAACAGCGAAGGAAATGCCCAGTGAACTGGGTGTTCACTTCTGTCTAAGTACTGTTTGCAATGCCCTGTGTATAGTGTTTGTTCCTGTTAGTGATTAACCAGCACAGCAAATCTTTCCTTTTCTTTCTTTGATGACAGGTTATGTAAACCGCATTGTGTCCTCTGCGCTGTGTGGTTTGATTCTTTCACCCCAAGGAGGGGTTTTTACTTGTAACAGCTCTCGTTACTCTCTCAGCTCCAGCCTCAGACGACGAGGGCAGCACAGCAGCAACTGACGGTTCCACCCTTCGGACCTCTCCTGCTGACCACGGTGGTAGTGTGGGCTCGGAGAGCGGGGGAAGTGCTGTGGACTCAGTGGCTGGCGAGCACAGTGGTAATGTGGCTGGGCATGCTGAGCCCCTTGTGCAGAGGGTGGGGATGAAATAGGGATTCCTACCTGGGTCCTGGGATTGGTTTCAGCAAAAAGAAGTTTGGGGGACTCATTGAAAGTCTTACATCTCTGTGTAGAATTCATTCGACCTCAACCCTGGGTTGTTCAGTGTTCAGTGATGATAGTTTTAAGCCCCGGGGGTTTGATACTGAAATATAGGATGCTTTTACTGGTCTGTTAATGGAAGAAAGCAATGACATCCACAATCCCAAATCCTGATTAATCTAAACAGTTATGGTGTGACTTTGATGCCCCTCATCCTGTGCTTTTTTGCTCCCTATCTGTCAGGGGAAGATATTTGGGGGCCATCCTATTGTTAATGGTATGATGTGTTAACACAGCAGGGCATCCCCACACTTATCCTTGCCCTAGATAAGGCAGGGCTCTAGAATGAGGAAGCATACAAAGCTATTTTGGTTTGACCTTATAAATAAATCTGAGATTAAAAATTGGAGATGAAAAATTCTTATAGAGGAGATTGAGTAGCTGGTAATTCCTAAATTCCCTTATCACTAATGTAAGTTTCCTCTGGAGTATGAGGTGAAAATTTATCAGCAGCTGAGATTAAGATTGTTCTTGTAGGTAGGATTTATATACTGTAGGATGGCCAGTCAGCTCCCATGAGAGTGATTTAGCGTAGTGCTACAGGCCAAGGTCATAAATTCAGTCCTTAATTAGTTTTCACAAAGAAGAAAAAAATGTTGTAAAGCCACTAGTTTTTTCAAATTATTGGTGATTTCAGAATGCATTGGGTCCCATCATGCTTTGGAAATTGATCTGTGTGTCTTAACTATTTCCCTGTAGTATCTGGCCGGAGCAGTGCTTATGGTGATGCTGCAGCTGAGGGGCATCCAGCTGGTCCAGGAAGTGTCAGCTCAAGCACGGGTGCCATCAGCACCACCACTGGGCATCAGGAAGGAGATGGCTCAGAGGGAGAAGGAGAAGGGGAGGCTGAAGGAGATGTCCACACTAGCAACAGGTGAGAACTCGTCATTCATAGTCGAGATGCTTTACTATCTGAGACTATTTCAGGAATAGGATGATTGACAAGTTGCAGAAGGTAGGAATGGTGATAATATATTACTTTTGATCTATAAAGGTGAAAAACTGAAGAAAAAGTTTAAAATCTTGGGAGGTTTTTTTGATTTGTCTTTGTCCTAATTAAAATTATATCAGATCAATTGCAGAGAAAATAGAAGGTATTTTTTTTAAAGGCTCCCCTAAATCCCTTAGTAACTGTAAAGTGATTGCCATAAAAACATGTACCCTCCTTACTTAAATCTTTCTTGTTTCAACATTACCGACAAACTCATTATGTAACACCCCTTTATAAATGGCACTGTTAGTTAAGTATGTATTAGAAATAGCTCCTTGTTCAGCGTGTTTATAAGGTAAAAGAGAAATAAGACAGCAAGTACCCCAGTATCTGTATTTATGTCTAGAAATACCAATGGTTTGGCATTTGCAAAATGAAAATAGTCTATAAAATCCTAATCCACCTTCCCCCTCCCATCTCCCCCAAGAAACTGTAGTCGTGCTTGGTAGTGCATTAGTGGAGTGAATGTATTTTTAACTAAGAGGTAACTAGAGAAATAGAAGAGGAGGGAAAAAAAAAAACCTAAGAATAACACTTGGGATTTAAGGTTTGTTGGATCCTTTGAGGCCAACTCTTATGATGTTAAATGTAGACATAAAGAATTAGAATTTTGAACTGAACGTTTTCTATCAGGAAAAAGAGAAATCACTGGAGCAGTCAGGCATCAGGCATTTTAAGAGGGCATCAGTGAGTGTTTCCAACATTCTCTGTATTACATTGCTTCAGCATGAACTGCTTGCAGCATCTCTTTGGGTAAAGATAACCTCCAGCTCTGTTAAATGTTGATATTCTAACAGAGTTTGTTTTCTAGTTTCTTAAAATAAGGGGATTTTCTACTTAAACTTTTTTCCTCTTAATTTGATTTCTAGCTTACTTCCATTGTGTTCAGATAAGGTAGTCTGGTTTTTTTAAAATTTATTGTTTTAAAAATTTTAAATCTATTCTGCCGTTATCTTTTAATTGAAATGAGTTCATTTGTAATTAATGTTAATTATGGATTTGAAATTATGTCTACCATTTACTTTGTGCTTCTTGTTTGTTCTGTGTGTTTCTGTGGTTTCTTTTTCTCTCCTCTGCAGCCTTCTCTTAGCTAAAGTTGATTTGCTATTTTTCCATTTCTTTTTCTTTCTTCTTTTTCCTTCCAGCTCTACAAGTTTGAGGGTTATTCATTGTTTCTAATTCTTCAGTTAGTAATACTGTTCATTTCAACATGCATATTTAAAGTATCCAAAACTAAATTTAATTAATAGCTGTATCTTCTTCCGGAATAATATGAGGACCTTAGAAGATTTTGCTCCCTCTTATCAGTTTAAATGCTTTTATTTTTGCATGTTTTAATTATTTTTTTGTGCACCTTAAAAATTTTTAAAGCTCTCAAAATGTATTTTGTTTCAGATAGTTCATATGGTCATTGTTTAGTTTCACTTACATATTCTCCACTTTCTATGCTCAGCATTTCTTTGTGCATCTCAGACCTTCCATCTAGGATCATTTTTCTTCGTGAAATAAGTCTAAAATTTAGGTTTCCTTTAAGGAGGTCTATTGGTTACACAACTTAAATTTGTTAGTCTGAAATTGTCTTTATTGTCTCACATTTTGTTGAAGTATATTGCTGGGTATAAACTTTTTTGACAGTTTTTTTTCTCCCCAACAAATTAAAAATGGTATGGCATTCCATTGTTTTCTGGCTTTTATTATTGCCAGTGAGGAAAAAGACCTGCTGTTACTCTTGCTTCTTTGAGGGGAATGTCTTTATTGCTACTTTTCAGAGCTTTAATTTGTCACTTTTTTAAAAAATAGTTTTGCTAGGATCTGTCTAGGATGGATTTTTTCACATTTGTCCTGCTTAGTAGTCTTTTGGATTCTTGAATGTGTGGGTTAGTATCTTTTATTAGTTCTGGAAAATTCTCGTTCGTTGATCTCTTCACATATTGTTTCTGCCTTATTTTCTGTTGTTTCTTTCTCTAGGACTCCAGTTAAATAGGTGGTAAACCATCCTATTCTCTTCTTCATGTGTCTTACTATCTCCAGTATTTATTTATTTTTTCCTTTTTTTTTTTTGTACCCTGTGCTTAATTATTTATAGTTTCTTGATCTATTTGTATAGCATCAAAAAATGTCAAATACCTAAGAATAAGTATGAAAGATGTATAAGAGTTCCACACTGGAAACCACAAAACCTAATTGAGAGAAACTAAAGAACACCTAAATAAATAAAGGAATATGCCATGTTTATGATTTTCAAGACTCATTATTATAAAGATGACAATTGTCTTCAAATTGATATAAATTGAATATAATCCCAGTAAGAAAGACCAGCAGAATTTATGTATGTGTCAGAATTGACAAGCTGATATTAAGATTTATTTGGAAGTATAAGAGGCTAAGATTAGCCAGGCAGCTTTGAAGAAGACTCACGAAGTTAGAGGGCTTTATACCACTATAGCCTATTATAAAGCTGTGGTAATTAAGACAGTGGGATATTGGTGCCAGTATAGACAAGATTAACAGGACTATCCAGAGTTCGGGAACAGATCCACACATACATGGTCACCTGACTTATGACAAAGGTGATGCTTATGTACAGTAGGGGAAAGGATGGTCTTTTCAATAAGTGGTAATGGGCCAGTTGGAAATCCGTATAGAATAAACTTGACATATATCTTACACTATACACAAAAATCTGTTGAACTAGAGATCTAATGTACAATACAAATATCTACATATCTTGGGGGTTGGCAAAGATTTCTTAAATAGGACACAAAAAAGTGTCGACTATAAAAGGAAAATGTATAATGCAGACTATATTCTCGGCAGCTACTTCTTTTTTCCTTCCCCTCCTCTTAGTATTAAAATTTGAGTCACCTAATTTTTCTTTGGAGGCTCTGGGTGGGGGGAAGAGTGATGTAGGGGGAAGTGGTTTATTTCTCTTTACTTTAATACTGAGGGTATAGTTTTTTGTGGTTCTTCTATGAGGCTCTCTGTTTTTTAAAAGATACTTAGATTATATAAATATTACACAAAAGATATAGGGATTCCCATATGCCCCACTCCCCACACCTCCCACACCCTCCCACAAGAACATCCTTCGTTAGTGTGGCACATTCATTGCAATTGATAAACGCATCCTGGGGCTTTGCCATTAAGCATGGACCATAGTTCACATTTGTAGTCTACATTCTCTTCCACACAGTTCTGCATGTTATGTGATGATATAAAATGGCCTACATCTGTCGTTGCAATGTTACCCAGGACGATTCCCAAGTCCCGAAAAAGCCCCCGGATTACAACTGTTTTTCTCTCTCCCTGCCCCCAGAGCCTCCAGTGGCCACTGGCTCCACATCAATGTTGTAATTTCTTTCATTGCTAGAATCACAATATGTATATAGTAGAATACCAGTAACTCCACTCTAGTCCATAGCTCTTCCCCTCATCCTGAGGAGTCTGGGATGGTGATGTCCACTCCACCTCCAATTGAGAGGGGGCTTATA
>JAQZBX010113713.1:0-10081 GCA_029593785.1 Cabassous unicinctus
CGGTGCAGTGGGCTGATGCAGCAACCTCAAGCGGGTGTGGCGCAATGGATAGAGCACCCGTTTACCATATGAGAGGCCCCGGGTTCGCTTCCCGGCGCCTCCTTGTGAGGGCAGGCCGGCTTGTGCGGCGCGGTGGGCTGATGCAGCAAGACCTCACAGCAAGGGGCAGATAAGCAGACACAGAGAAGACACGCAGCGAATGGACACAGCAGCACAAGCAGCAAGGGGGGGATAAATAAAATAAAATAAAATAAATCTTTAAAAAAAAAAAAAGAAACACCGGAAAAGCCCTTCCTGTTTTACTCAAAGGAGATACATGTGTCCATGTTCCTTGTGGTGCGTTGTTTTCCTTTGCTGACCATGAAATCTGGTGGTTGTCGCAATTTCATGACTTACAGCTTGAAAAGAACCTCTAGCAGTCCCACACTATTCCTGTCTGCTGTGACCTCGTTCTTGACTGGAGCTCTGTCATCCTCTCCCCTTGCAGCATGGGGATCATTGTGTTGGAGCTGTACTGGAAGCATGCTCCAAAGACCTGTAAGAACTTTGCTGAGTTGGCTCGTCGAGGCTACTACAATGGCACCAAATTCCACAGAATCATCAAAGACTTCATGATCCAGGGGGGCGACCCAACAGGGACAGGTACAGTGAAGCCGACATTAGCTTCTGAAGTCTCACTTTGTCATGATTGGATGTTATCACTGCCAGAGGTCTCTCTTCCGCATACTAGGGACTAGGTTGGTTGATTCTGGTGACTGCTCCCCCGGCACACACCCTCCTCCAAACATACAGCATACACAGGCCAAATTGCCCAGAAACCATTCTTTTTTTTTATTTACACACACACACACACACACACACACCCGTTGTTTTGTGCTCGCTGTCTGCTCTCTGTGTGTTCTTATGTGTCTGCTTGTCTTCTCTTTAGGCGGCACCAGGAACTGATCCTGGGACTTTCCGGAGTGGAAGAGAGGCACTCAATCTCTTGCACCACCTCGGCTCCCTGGTCTGCTGTGTCTCTTTTGGTCTCTCCTCTGTGTCTCTTTTTGTTGCATCATCTCACTGTGCCAGCTCTCCACGGGGGCCAGCTCTCCTGCATGGGCCAGCACTCTGCTCGGGCCAGCTTGCTGCACAGGACAGCCTGCCTTTCACCAGGAGGCCCTGGGAATCAAACCCTGGGCCTCCTATATGGTAGATGGCAGCCCAATCACTTGGGCCACATCCATTTCCCAGAGAAACCATTCTTGACCTTTGAGCTTTATAGAGTTTCTTATAACTTCTAGGTATTGTTCACTAAGAGGACATACTAATATTTGCCCAAGTTGTAGTGCTGCATAAAGTAGTCTGATTAATCAGAAGTAAAGACATACATCATTTTCATTGCTTTGGGAAAAATAAAATATTGGGTTCTTTCATTGTTTCATTCATTTGATATAAATTGAGTGCCTGCACTATGTTAGACACTTTTCCAAGCTCCAGAGATAAAGCTGTGAACAAAAAGCAAAATTCCTGCTCTGAATAAGGCAGGGAAAGTGTGTGGGGATGCATTTGTAGTAAGATGGTCAGGGAAATCTCTCCAAAAGGATGTTATGGGAGCAGAGATCTGAGTGATGTGAGGGAATGAATCTTATGACTCTAGGGGAAAAACATTCTGGGTGGAGGGAAGAGCAAGCACAGAAGTCCTGAGGCAGGAGCTTTTGTAGGAGATAATGTAGGACTTGGAGGGCATGGTAAAGACTGGGTTTTAGTCTGAGTAAGGTGGAACGCTTTGGAGAGTTTTGAGCAAAGGAGTGACATGATCTGACTTATGCTTTAAGATCGCTGTGGCCGCTGTTTGGAGAATACATATAGGGGCAAGAATGAGAGCAGGAGACCAGTTAAGAGGCTGCTGCAGGCATCCAGTCTGGAAATACGTGATTAGACTAGGCTGATAGTAGAGATGGTGAGAAGTGATGAGATTCAGGTTATATTTTGAAGGTAGAGCTGATGGGAACTGCTGACAGATTGGACATGGGGGGTCACAGAAGGGTGACTTCAAGGGTTTTAGCCTTAGCCAGTGGGTGAATTACTAAAATGGGGAAGGCTGAAAGAGGAGCTGGTTTGGAGGGGGAAGATCAAGAATTTGGTTTTGGACACATTTTCACTTCTTTTTTTTTTTTTTTACCGGGAGGTCCCGGGGATCGAACCCAGGTTCCTCCATATGGGAGACGGACACCCAACCATTTGAGCCACATCCGTTCCCAGGACACATTTTGTACACGTTGTATTTGAAATACTTATTAGCTATTGGGCACATTACGTTTGAAATAGTAGGTATTCAAGTAGAGATGTTGAATAAGTAGTTAGCTGTGTGAGTGTGGAGTTCAAGGAAAGGTCTGGGATGGAGATAGGAATTTGGGAGTTGTCTTATTTGCATGGGATTTATTAGTGAAACTGGTGGATTTATTTTTATTTTTATTATTTTTTTTTTTACCCGGAGGTCCCAGGGATCGAACCCAGGTCCCTCCATATGGGAGACGGACGCCCAACCATTTGAGCCACATCCGTCTTCCTGACACTTTTTTAATTAGAGATCCCTTGCTCTTCCTTGTTTGCTTTTTGTCTCTGCTAATCGCTGCTCTTTTTCCTTTTGACAAGCTTAGTTCTTTTTGTGACAGAATCTTTTCTCAGTCTTGTTTTTTTTATCATTCTCATTGTCTCATTATGCATCCTTTATGGCTTAATGTCAGGGGCATTAAATTTTTTTGATATATAGGGGCACATTTCAAAATATAGAGTATATAGAAAAGTATGAAGAAGGAAAAAAAAAATCACTCATAAACCTATCTTCTAAGGATTCCTAACCACCAGTACCCCCTACCTCTCACAATGACCAATGTTAGCTTTTTTTTTTTTTAAGATTTATTTTATTTACTCCCCGCCACCCTCATTGTTTGCAGTCACTGTCTGCTCGTCTTCTCTTTAGGAGGCACCGGAAACCGAACCCGGGACCTTCCATGTGGTAGGTAGAGGCCCAATCACTTCAGCCACATCCGCTTCCCCCAATGTTAACTTCTGTTGGCCATCTTTCTTGACCATCTTTTTATTCGGATGTCCAGGTAGAAGGATGGATGGATGGATAACTAGCTAGATGGAAATAATTTCAAAAGGACAGAGTTTTTAAAGTAAAAAGTATTCTATTTAATTTTGCATATATTTAATTGAAAAATTGTGAGACGATTAGTACTTACGTTTCTACCCATTCCTATTCTCACTCTCAGTTTTTGCTTTTAGTTTTATTTTTACCTTGTCTGGAGCTTCTAACATTTATCTTCCATTCTACACCCATATTTCCCTCAGCTGCAGTGTGGGTTCCACATTTCAGTGGATTCAGTACTCATCACTGACTGGGCTTTTCTGTTCCCGAGTGCTAGAGGGCAGGATTTCTTTCAGAGTGGTTTTCGTTGAAAGCACTGGAGGATATTATATTTTTGAACTTGTTTCATGTCTGAGTATTTCTGCCTGTTGCTTTTATACTTGAAAAACAACACTGAAATTGTAAATAAGTGGTAATAGATGGAGTTGATGGTAGCATATTATAATGAGTTTAACAAATACTTCTCATTTATGGATGTGATTGTGGCTGAAATGGGTAGCCTAGGGAAGTTAATATTAGTTGGAGAACAGCTGGAGGATAATATAGGGACTGTATAACCGTGATTTTGGCAGTAGATGAGGATTGTGGTTGATAACATAAATACAGGAATGTTCTACTACAGGTGATAAGAATGTGATGATACATCAGAAAAATATAACTAATGTAACTTACAGACTAAATAGTAATGTCATTTTTGTAGCAAAAGCAAAGAAAGTACTACAGCAATGCTAAAGGTCAAAAAAATATAGGGGGTTTTGTTTTACGAGATATGAATATGATTAAGCATTTTTTCCTTCATTAATTTTCATTTTCTTCATTAACAAGGAGACCTTGATCATGTCATTTAACCAATTTGTGCTCACCTGTGTATCTTTCTGAGTACTGGAGGAACAATTGAGTTTGTTTTTAGGATTAGATGTGATAAAAGTGCCTGGACAGAAGTTTTTGGAGTAATGCTTCCATATCTTGTTAAGTTGACTTTTGTCTATTTGATGTTTTTTTAATTTGAAATAAAGTTTACTTTAAAAACAGAAGAAGAAAAAGAAAAACAATACTGATTGTCCCATTCTTGAACTATACTCTTTCCCTCAAATTTTTTTAGACAATTCTGCTCCTTGCCTTCTGGTTTCTAACATGGCTTTGAAGAAATACTGAGGCCAGATTACTCCTTCCTTTAGTTCAGGGAAAACTTTTTGTCTTATATTTCTGAATATTTTCTCTGTTATTGGATTTTCTACTTCAGGAAATCAGTTATTATTTGTTTCATCACCTTTGCCTTCCATATCTGTTACATTCCTTTTGCTTGTGTGAGATATCGATCTTTTTCCTTTTTTCCCGGCATCCTCTGAAATAATCGCAGATTTTACTCTGGGTGTTATTCAGTTTCCAGTCGTGTCTATTCTGTTCTTTATTGCTCTAATTTATTTACCTGCTCTATATTGGTGTCAATTTATTTCCGTAGCTCTGCAATCATTTTGCCTTTTTCATGTTGATTTCTTATCTTGTCTTTGAGCTCTTTTTTTTATTGGATTCTTGTTTCTGTTGAGTTCATCTATAGCTTAGCTTAAGGTAGCCATGAGAAGGCACTTTTCAGGTCATATTTTCTCCTAGTCTGAGTTTCTGAGGTGTTTTTCCTTCCCTCTTTCTTTCTGTCCTTCCTTTCGTTGTAGTGCGTTTGCATAGTTTCTTGCATCACTTCTTTCCATCTTGTCCCTGCTTAATGTCAGCACCTATGTCCCACTCTTTTATTTGCTTGGATGCAGTGAGCTGGCTCCTCTGGGACACTCTCCCCACCTATCTGGGACCAGTTGACTTCCCTACTCCAAATGCTAGGTTGCCTTCTCCCTGTTACTCTAGCCTGATAGGGTGTTTGAAGGAGAACTTGAGCTCAGCTCATGCTGATTGAGCCCCTTGGGGGAGAGCTATCCTCTGTTCTGTCTTCTGAGCCTCCTCCACCAGCCAGGGGTGTCCCTCCACACCCACCCTGGGCCCTGGGTAGTCCCCCAGTTTGGCCCAGTGCCCTGGAAGACCAGCCTTGGTAGCCTGCCCTGCCAATCCTGAGTGCCTGTGGTGTATGCAGCTTTCTGCCCTCAGGGACTTTTCCTTAATGTTTTCAAGGTTGCCCACTCACTCCTTCTATTGGCTTCCCAAAATGGGAGAATTCTCAGAGTGACACTGCTTCTTTCCTGATTACTACTTTGAGGGAATGCAGGCAGAATCTTCTATTTCTTTCCTTGGCTGACTCTTTTCAGAATTTTTGGAATAAGTTTCTTATTTGGTTGATGCTGGTGAGTTTTAAGCTTTTTAAATTTTAATTTTTTGTGTGTTCACTTTGGCAGATATTGAGGGAGGCAGAGTCTTATTCTGGTTCACTCCACTTTCTTTTTCTGAAAGTGTCCTGTTGACTCTTCAGTGTACTTCTTTCCTCTTTTCTTCCTTTTTCTCTCATGGTTGGTGTACAAGAATGGGACATCACTCCAATGTGACTTGCCCATGTCAGAACTTCCTTATATTTCTGTAGTCAGTTCACAGTCCTTCATCATGTCCTATTTCCATGATGTAATTTTAATGAAGTTGAATCACTCAAAAGGTCTCCAAATAATTGCATCCAGCCTTGAGTACAATGAATAATTGTGCTAAGCCTGCCAGCAGATGTGTGGTGGAAGGCAAACAGGAGTTAGGCTCTCCGGGGTCACTAGTTCATGTCTGCTAGCTGATTAGAGAACACGTTCTTTGCTAAGCATCTCAGATGGGCAGCATATAGCATCCTGGGCTCTCTGGCAAGTGAGTGTACCATTTCCATCCCCAGCAATCCCTCAGTGTGGCTGCTCTGGAACCATTCTTTCCACGGTCTTAACGTCTTTGCCAGATCTTAGTTCAAATGCCCTTTAACTTCCTGCTTCATTGTAAACCATTTTTCCTCCTTTAAATTTCCCTTCTTACTGAAATAACTCTGTCCTCTCCTGGCTCTTTTCTTATCTCTGTTTTTTATCTCTTTCTACTGACTTCTTTTCCTCTCCTCCCTAAAAGACATGGATATCCTGTCAGGCTCTTCCTTCAGCTCTTCCTGCTCTGCACTTAGCCTCACGGTATTCACCAGCTGCCATGATTGCAGTGATTAATTATATGCTGATTATTCTACGCATCACCCTCACTCTGATTTCATACCTATCTCCTCTTGGTAGCCCCAGGAACACCTGAAATTTAGCGTGTTGAACAGCAAGCTCATTGTTCATTTTGTTCATCTGATGAATAATTGCTAAGAGACTGCTGGGGATCTTCTGCTATTCTAAGGCCTGTGAAGGGGTGCCTACGCATTAGAAGCCGAGGCTTTTCTTTTCCTTGCAGAGCCCCCAGCCCTGCCAGGAAGACAAGATAGTCATAAGAAACAACTAGAAAGTAATAATGCAAACGTATGGGTGGTATGGATTTTGTATATAAGTTAAAATAGTTCATAATAAGGGAAAAAATACAGTGGAGTGGAGTTAGAGTGGGAGGAAGGCATATTTTGAGCTGGAGCTTGAAGGAAATGTAGAATTTTAACTGTTGAGAGGCAGAGGGAAGGGTGTTTTAGATCTAGGGAGAAGAATGGGTAGAGAGCAGAGTCACGGGTAGCAGAGACACGGTGGGATGTGGAGGACCCCCTCGCCCCTGGCGTCACATCCTGTGCGCTGGGCGGGCTCTGTGACATAACCCAGCCACCTCTCCACACCCAGGACAAACGCATCTGAGGATGTGATTTCTAAGGCCCCCTACAAAGGTCATGAATCTCTGAACTGCATGATGGTATATGGTAAAGGAGCAGTTTGGAACAGAGTATACAGAATAGTAAGAGAAAAACTTGGGGAAGATGGAGCCACCAGTTACTGGACACTCCCAGCCAGAGGAGTTCAGATGTAATCTAGAGCTGCTCAGGGACTAGTTTGGACCTGAGTCAGGGATAATAATAATAATAATAATAATTTTAAAAAAACATATGTATATGTTAGGAAATGTAATCCAGCCGTGGTATATGGCAAGGCAGTACATGGGGGTGGTGGGAGTGGAGAGCAGGGTTGTGAAGCCCTGTGGGCTTGGGTTTGAGTCTTGACTAGACATGAACACTTATTAAATAAGACAAGTTAGGTAACCTTGCTAAGCCTGCTTCACTTGTAAATGAGCAGTGTGATCATACGCACCCCATAGGGTAGTTGTGAGTGAGCTGATGCTTGTAAAATGCTTGACATAGAGGACACAAAAATAAGAGGTCAAAAAAGTATTTGTGGTTATTTATGCTTTATTGTGGTTATTAGTTCACTTAACAAATATTTATTGCACTCCTGCTATAGGCCAGGCATTGTGTTAAGTGCTTGCAAGACAATAGTAAGAAAGCCCTCACAGAGCTCTCATTCTAGTGGGAGAGACAGACACTGAATAAATAGGTACATAATATACCATCAGGTCATGACAAATGTTGTTTTAAAAAAAAAAAAAGTAGCATAGGGGATAAAGCAGGGTTTCTCAACCTTGGCACTATCAACATTTTGGGCCAGAGAATTCTTTGTCGTGGGGCTGTCCTGTGCGTTGCAGGAGGTTTAGCAGCATCCATGACCTCTACCCACTAGATGCCAGTGGCATTCCCTGTTGGACAACTAAAAATGTCTCCAGCTTTACCGAGTGTCCCCAGGGGACAAAATCAATTCTGGTTGAAAGCACTGGGATAGAGAGTGAGGGAGGTACTGTTTTGGACAGCGAGATTAGGGAGGGCCTTTCTGATAAGGTGGCACTTGAACAGAGCTCTGAATAAAGTGAAGTAGTGCGCCATGAGATTAACACCAGAGAGAAGGAACAACAAAGGCCTTAGACCAGAGTCCTCTTGGCAGGAAACAGCACAGAGGCCAGTGTGCCTGGCTGGAGCAGATGAGTGAGGGAAGCGTGGCAGAAGCTGACGTTGGAGAGTAGCAGGACATAAAATCGTGGAGAGTCTTGTAAGCTGTGGTGAGGGACTTTGGCTTTTATCCTAAGTATGATGAAATGTCACTGAAGGACTTGGAGCCGGGAGGAACATGATCAGACTTGTTTTAAAAGGACTGCCCTAGCTGCCACGTGGAAAATAGTCTGGTGCGGAAGAGGGAGGCAAGGGTAGAAGCAGGAAGTCTAGTTTAAAGATTCTTTTGTTAAAGCTAGAGATTGTGGTTGCTTGGTCTAGGGTGATAGCAGTTGTATTAACCCTAGTCCTCTGCAGAGCAGCTCCCAAGAGAGTTAGAAGTCCAGGAGATTTCTTGGGGCAACATCTGTGAAAGGTAAGGGGGAAAGGGAGCAGATATCAGAAGGGACGGTCTTCAGGCAGCAATGCAGGTCTAATACCTGTGGAAGCAGAGGAGGAGGAAGAGAAGGAGCCAGCAGAGGCAAATGAGCTGCCGGGAGGCGGGCGGAACCGGGAGAACTTCTCGTTAGAGCAACCAGGTGAAGACAGTTTCAAGAAGGATGACATCAACTGTCAGGTGTTGCTTGTGGATGAAGTAAAGCGAAGCCTGAGGGTTGGCCATTCCATCTAGTTTCAAGTCACTGGGGACCTTGATGAGAGCGGTTTCCAAAGAATGGTTGGGGCAAAAGTCTGGCTATATAGACCATTCAAGAAAAAATGGGGGGGGGAGAAAGGCAGAAAAAACCAAGTACAGACAGCTTTTCCGAGGAGTTTTACTTGTTGCCTTACGATGCTGCTGCTGCTCCTGACACCTCTGCTTGGAAAGCAGGAATGGAGAAAGGGCTATGGGTGAAGGACAAAGTAATATGTTCCTTGTTGGCAGGAAAACTATAGCTCTCCCAGAAGCTTTGCACTCAGCAGGCTTCTATGTCAGTAAGTCAGGACTGGGTCATTTGGCCACCCCTGGCTGCAAAGGGGGCTGGTCAGTACCTGCCTTCCTTGTGTCTGTTGTTGAGGCAGGCAGTGGAGAAGGGAGTTGGGAGTGCTCAAGGGACAGTCAGCGTGCAGTGTCTGTGAGAGCCTCCTTTGGGTGCCCTGGCCTACCTGTGGCTGCTTTGGGGCTGGGTATTAATCCGGGGTCCCATCAGTTGTGACATGGGATGACTGGGGACAAGTGTCACCAAGCCGGGTGGTCTTTGTGTGAGAGCCCACTCTACGTGTCTCAGACAGCTCTCCAGTTCATCGTGGGGTGTCTCCACAGCCGGCAAGCCAGAGGCAAAGGTTTTAGAGAAAAAATTAAAACACAAACAAACAGAAAGCGTGAAGAACAAGATTAAGGAGTTCTAGCTGCTTTAAAAAAACAAACTTCTTTGCATCAGAAGACCCTATTAAAAGAATAAAAAGTCAACTGGGAGAAGATATTTCCAAAAGCATCAACTGACAAAGGACTAGCATTATCTAGAATATGCACATAAATATGAAAATTTCAACACTAGAAGAGTGACCTTCGCAGAGGAGGGAAGCTAAATAGTCAGTAAACATGAACTTACGCACAACTTCAGAGAAACCACCCCAAGAGAGCTGACATCTCTGAGACTGGCAAATACTAGAAAGTCTGACAAAGGGCCTGGAGCAGTAAGAGTAAGAATGAGAGTACTGTGGGTGGGTGTACATTGGTTCAGCCTCTCTGGTAAAACATTTGGAAAACTCTAGTAATGATGAAATAACTTGCAAACCATGACCCCGCATTTCTACCGTTAGGTTTTTTGTTTTTGTTTTTTTTTAAGATTTATTTATTTTATTTTATTTATCCCCCCCTTGCTGCTTGTGCTGCTGTGTCCATTCGCTGCGTGTCTTCTCTGTGTCTGCTTATCTGCCCCTTGCTGTGAGGTCTTGCCGCATCAGCCCACGGCACCGCGCAAGCCGGCCTGCCCTCACAAGGAGGCCCCGGGAAGCAAACCCGGGGCCTCTCATATGGTAAACGGGTGCTCTATCCATTGCGCCACACCCGCTTCCTGCTGTGAGGTTGCTGCATCAGC
>JAQZBX010113714.1:0-10089 GCA_029593785.1 Cabassous unicinctus
GAGATAAAATAAATCTTCAAAAAAAAAAAAGAAAGGGTAACATTTTTCAGTATTCAAAGGTATACATTAAATGCCAAGTTAAAAAAAAAAAAGATTAAAAAATATAGAGTTGAAGATTTTTTTTTATTTACCAAAAATAGTACTTAAAAAATATTTTGCCCATTTTATACCTTCTTGGGATGAAAAGGGTTCAAAGGAAGATGGAAATTTAAATATGAGCATTTAGAAATGGGGAAGGAAAACAAAAATCTATGTTCACAAACTTCCAGGCAAAAATTAATGCAAAATACAACGTTGACTCCACTGCTTCTGAAATGATAAACTGTAGGTAAATAAATCATGACCTTAAAATTTTAAGTGGTATGAAATATTTTAATGTTTTAGGACCATATAATAAGTATCAGTAATTTAGAAAGGCACTAAGTCTTGTAAATTGTGAAAATTCACTTTTAAAGGCCACATTTCGAGCAAGGTATTATCAAGACATAATACCGGGGTCCGTGAGCTTGAATTGAACTCCAAAAAACATTATTCTTGTGGAAACATGTTGGTGTGGGTGTGATATATTTATTCAATAATACACAATATATTGTGGACTTAGTAAGGGATCCATGGTTTTCACCTGACTGACAAAGGGGTCCGTGGAACAAAAAAGGTTAAGAACCCCTGCATAATATCTGATTTCTAAAAAATCTAGTACTTATTACAAACTACTATTGCAAAGGTATCATTTAAAACTCAATAAAATGTCTGTAATTTTTAAGTCTGCCATAAAGCAGTTTTTATTTAGCTAAAATAAAACAAAGTACATACAGAAACTGGTCAAGTGCATACAGAAATTACTGGGGTCACAGGAATGGCATTAAATGGATTATTCTATTCTTCTGACTACAATTAGACACTTCACTTCAGTCTAAAGAACTAGATTTCATCAGGGATGAAATTTTATCAGTTAAACCAAAATTAATACTCTTACTGTTGACCAATATTTTTAGACCTTTAGAAATGCCTATTTTCTTTATATATGGATATTGCAGTTTTACATTTCCAATCTAAAAGTCACACAGTCTTTGAAGGCTATATCCCTTTTCTCTCCATTTTCACTTACAAGTTAGTACAGCTATCTATAATTAAAAAGTCCCAATAATGCCAAGTTATTGCCCCTCTAAATTGGCCTACAAACTGCTTCCAGATTATTCTTACACAAATACTACCTGTATTAGGTAGCTCCAATATTCAAGACCTTTGATGGCTTTTTGTTTTCTACTATATAAAAATTTATTACCTTTTTCAAGGCCATGACTAACCTGACCCTAATTTACTAATTCAGTGTCATTTCTCCTCATCCCATCTCTTCATGAATTGCATTAAATAATATATTATCTGGAAGGAATACAGAAATGAAAAAGGTATAGTCTCTCTGGAGCATAAAGCCAGCCAAAAAAGGGAGAGGCCTGTGAACAATTAACGACAATACATGTTAAATGCTATAGTAGACGTAAAGCTATGGTAGAACCACCATAACTCTGTCAGAGTGGATCAAAGACTTCAGAGTAAGTGATGTTTGGCCTTAAACATGAGAATTTCTCTTCATGTAAATGCCATAGCATTGTAATATCAAGTTTCCTCATCCTGGTAGCCTTGTATTTAGCACAGTGCCTAGTACAGAGTAGGCAAGCACTCAAACAGTGGGTGAAGAGAGGAAAGAGGTAGGGAAGAAAGAATAGCAGTAGGGAGGGAGGGGAAGAAAGAAAGGGAGAAATGGTTAGATTAAAATGGGCCAATACTGGAAGTAATAATTCAAATGAGACATTCCAAAACCTTCACATAATAAAGTGACAACGGAAAAAGATAAGTCTAAAAGATATTTAGTAAGTAAAATTGCCAGGATGTGGTAGAAAGTGACTGAGGAATAGTAGTAGGGAATAATAAAGAGTTTGATTTAGGTAAGGGGCCAATAAGAGGCAACTTCTGGTAAATGGAAATGGAATTCAGAAAGAGAGGTCTGGATTAGAAAGAAAGATGTGAACATCATCAGCATATAGGTGATGAAAACAAAGTCCTAAATGGGTTGAGACTGCACAAGAAACATGTAAAACATAAGAGAATGGTGGACAGAACATTCCAGTCAAGCAATGTTGCTGTTATTTCATACATTACAATACTACCCCAGACAACTAAGTTTGCTGAGGGCAGGGACCACATTAAATTATATTTTTATAAAACATATAATGCCTAATACAATACTGAGGAGATGTTTTTAAAAGTACTTACCGATTGTACCCCTAAATTAATTAAAAGATAAAACTTATTAAGTAGCTGGGTCCAGAGCCTCAGCAGAGTTGCAATACCTACTCTCCAGTTCATTGGACTCACCCAGGACAACTAACAAGGTGAGGATTAACAACCACCATCAAGGAAACCAGAGAGCCGACAACTGCAAACAAGAGAGTCCCATCCATCGGCTATATGGGATCAAAGCCCCCTCTCAATTAGAGGTGGAGGGAACATCACCATCCCAGAATCCTCAGGATGGGTGAATAAACTATGAACTAAGTGGACTTACTGGTATTCTACCACAGGCAGTTTGTGACTCTAGCAATGGAAGAAATTAGAACATTGATGTGGAGGCCGTGGCCCCTGGAGGATCTGAGTGCAGGGAGAGGGAAAAACAGTTTTAATACAGGGGCTTTTTCAGGACTTGGGAATCGTCCTGAATGACACTGCAGTGACAGATATACGCCATTTTATATCGCCCCATAACATGCAGAACTGTGTGGGAGAGAGTTGTAGACTACAATGTGAACTATGGTCCATAGTGACAATGCTCCAGAATGCGTTTATCAATTGCAATGAATGTGCCACACTAATGAAGGATGTTGTTTATGTGAGAGGGTATGGGAGTGTGGGCCATATGGGAATCCCTATACTTTTTGTGTAACATTTATGTAATCAAAGTAGCTTTTAAAAAATTTAAAAAAAAATAAAAAAAACTTATTAAGTAAAATAAAGCCATAAAGAAAAGGATCACTTCTTTAAAATAATTCCAGAAATAATATGTGCTCAAAGGATTAAACTCTGCTTAGGGAAGAAATCCAAAATTTACCTCAGAGTCAATGAGAAGCTGCCTTTCTACCAGAAAAAAACAAGACAAGTCAGTAATATAAAATATTAAAAGCTGAAATTGTTATACTTCAATAAAAAGTTTACTTTAAAAATAAAAGTAAAAAAACATATTAACTAACTTAAAGGAGAATGCCCCTAAATTTGGAGTGAAAAAAGCTTTCCTTATTACCTGGTCATTTCACACAAATATTAAGAGTCAATTTTCACCAACCTTTGTTTATATTATTGAACATTATTCACACATACTAATAACAAATATTAACCATCAATTTTAAGAACAACAGGATTAAATATATGACTTGAGAAGACCAAAGTGAGTGACTAATCTAGGATATAGCCAAAGAAAAATTATCCTTGGGTCCTTTTTTCCCATTGTTTACAAAATGAGCACACAAAATTTAGAGTATTCTTTCAAATATTTATACTAGCAAGTGCATGAAAGGAAACAAAAATGTGCTAGTAAAAGGCAGACAAAACTTGTTAATTAACCTTACGGAAACAAAAGAAATAAAGCAAATATCCTTTCATTGTTTTTCACTTCAATGGACCACCTTCAGGTAAAATCAATAACATTTTCTGTTCTTTAAATCCAACAACAGATTAGATATTAAAAATATTAATTTGTGATTTTTATATCTATAAGGATCAGTTTTCAATATAAAGTTATTACAAAAGTGTACAATCTGGTCTGACCATTGTTCAGTGATATACAGCCACATATAATAAAAACTCATTAAATTTTACACGTTATTCAAAAATAAGCAATACCAATACCAAAAACCAACAGGCAATTTTCAATTAATTTTATATATCTAATTTATTTAGCTATATATCTCTAGAGAGAGAATTTATATAGAATATATATTTTTCTTAAGGCAAAACTTTCAGCCAATACTAAAGCAATCTACATAGCTCCATGGGCTATGATAGCATATGCTCAAATATTGCAAACTAATTCTAACACGTGTATAATCAAAATAAATGAATAAGTAAACATATAAGTAAAAATGAAAGTAAATGTACTTGCATCACAAGATCAAGTATAATTTTTTGTTTTGCTTTCTGGACCAATATTCACTCCTACTTTATGCACAAAGAACTTTGATAAATCAAGGAATAAAAATAAATACACAAATATTTTAAGTATCTTTTTAGTTTTGAGTAACAAATATATCTTATCTTACGCCATTTTAAATAGTTCAATTTTTTGTAGCAAAACCATTCTTCAAAGCATTAATGGAATTTAAATCTAATTTTGATGAGCTTTTCCAATTTACCACTGTTTATACAGCAGAGGTTAACACTGACTATTTACAAATCCCATCATCGTAGAAGCAGTGGTTTGAATGCCTAAGCTGGAATTGCAGCTTTACCAGAGTGGTAGGACCCTGGAGATAATGAGTAAGGCCTCTGTTACCTCATTTTTAAAAAAGGCACAATACCTATATCATAGGCTTATTTTGAGGATTTAACAAAAATAACACTTAGCATAGTGCCTAGCATAGGAGTAGTTATTTAAGGTTAATTTCTTTTACATAGCTTACATTAAAAAAATATATCTTAGAAAGGAAACTTTGGGGTACAATTTAATTTTTTACCTCATCCCAAAATGCCATAGATCTGTAACTCTAGTTCCTTGTATACAGTATTCAATATCATGTACTGGCAGAACATAACATTATTTATAATAGGCACCCCACCTATTAGATTTACTTGTAGAGGTCTATGCATTTTCCAAGTTTGCCAATAGGAAATAGGCTAGGAAAGAGGAAAGGTAAGCTATGCTCCAGTATATTCAATACATTTTTCTGGCCCTTGGCAATTTCTCTTTCCAGATCAATATTATGCAGATATTTAAAAGTAATCACCAGCTAAGAAAAAATAAAGAACTCACTAATGACATTATTGGCGTAATATTATAAATATTGCATAGCAATTAAATTTTTTAAAAGCCAGTCTAATAGTTATTCTTTCCACCAGTTTGAACAAATCACCTACATGGTAGGTTCAATGTTAATCTACTATACAAGGTTTTCTATTATAGGCAGTTTTTACCTCACAAATACTATATAAAGCACACTTTTAAATGTCATAAGCCTATTGTTGATTTTCAGCATTTAAAATACAAATTGCCATAATAACATTATAAAGTGCACTTTTAAATAACTATTTCCTAGTAAAAAGTTTAAGCAAAAACTACCCATTCAAAATTCAAAAAGACCTAAAACTATTCTTCTTTGCATATACAATAAAAGAGACAATTTCTAAAACAGATGAAATACTCTATAGAATAGTTTTATAGCTGGGTTTAGCATACTTTTTTTTTTTTTTTACAATACGGCAATACATTCACTAAATAATTATCCACCATGGAAGCATAAAAGCTGTGTAAAAGAATGCCAGGACATGATGCTATAATTACATATAAAGACTAGGGAATAGTCTTATATACAAAGGCCAGGGAACAGATACAAAGTTTCAAAATGTAATGTCATATAAAAATTCAGCACTCTTAGACAATAACAAAGAAAATAGTAGAGCAAAAATTTCAGGTTCACAGATAATTTTTTTAATATTAAAGAACATTACTTCACTTCAATATCTACCTCAGTTGCTGTTATAGCTTCCATTGTTCATAATAAAATATCTGCACTGTTTTTCAGTTAGTACTGTTTCACCAATGAAGGCAGAGGGGAAAAAAATATTGCTAGAAGGGAAAAAAACAAAAGCTTTAAAGAAGTAAAGAAAATGACTTTATGTCATCTCTTTCCACCATAGTTTTAGGACTGAGCCAATACTGAAACCTAAACTTATCAACAAAGATATACATTAAAATCTGCTTAGTCAATGTAGAGAATCCCATGCTACAGAGAAAAGAAAATTAAACTTTTCTATTTTTTTTGTAAAACCAATGATTTATTAGAATAAGATGAATGGTGTGCAAAGCTGTCATACATTGAATCCATTCCTCTAATTTCATCCATTCTTCCAATTTCATCTTTCCTTACAATGTATCTCTCTCTTCTCTTTTCCCTTTTGGTAACATATAGCAGACTATACTACTTCAAATACCTAACACCAAAAGTTATTTTCTTAGAACTGAATCCAAGGATGAGAATAAATTAAACGTTTTATAGAAGCTTTTTAAAGTAATGGGCAAATTAAGATCTTAACAAGACTTTAATTTTATATTCACTTTTTTTATTATTGTAAAAGTAATGTGAAAATTTGTAAAATGAAGAAATGCATTTTTTTTAAACACCCATAAATTCCACCACGGAGAAACCTTTGTTAACATTTGGTAGACTTCCTGCTTAAATTTTGATGCTCTAATTAGACACTAACAAATACGGGGGTGGGGGCAGTTGGAAGGGGAGAATCAATGTATTTAAATATGATAGCGTTTCAACAAATGTTTTTATATAAAACATCAATTACTAATAATATAACCTGTTAGTTTCACAAAGATCTCTGAAATATGTGGTAGGTGGAAGAGGTGGGGTAGGGAGTACCATAATTCAGAGCCTGATACCTAAATTGAAATCCCTTTCACAAATTATTTTTATAGTGTCAAAATGTTAATGGCAACAAGCAGCAAGATATGACTGTTCTTACACTCATATCAACAGTGAGGTCCATACATCAAACTGCTTTTTAACATTTTTTCTTTCCGTTCATATAATTCAGTTACTCGAATAATAATGATAAACTATATTTGCATAGTAATTTTAAAGCAGATTAAATTCAGATTTTCTTTGAAGCCCTGCAGTCATGAGGTGGTTGAGTAGATAAAAGGATAGCACCTTTTATATTCCAATATTCTCTCTTCTAACTTCAAAAAAGAGCACATAAAGAATATTTCCTTAATACAGCCAAATTTTTTCTCTTTTGTTCCACCTTATTGTTTATGGAAGTATGAAGATGTCAGAATTACAAAGACTAAAATGACTTCATTAACAAAGCGGTACTCCAACATTTAATAAATAAGTCAACTCCTTAGACTCATAAAAGAACAAAAAAACAATGATAGTACCATTACCTTTTGTTGGGGGTCTTAAAATTTGCTTTAACCTTATTTCTAGCTTCCAATAAGGCTCAAGGCACAGCAAAGGTCTTAAAATCCCATTTATTTTCTTCTGCCCAATGGTTAACAAAATAAGTCTAAAATACAGTAACTCAGCTTTGTTACTTTGACTTTCTTACCCAAGCACCTTTTTTGGGGGAAAAAAAAATCTTTCAACAAAGATTCAGAAAAAGAAAAGTTTGAGGGAAGAATTGTCTGTTTTTAGATGAAGCATTTCCTGGTAAGTGAAAAGAAGGTCTGGCAGCCAAAAATACAAAATTTCCCATTTTTGTACCTAGAAAATTAATTTCACTAGGTAAAGAGATGATAAAACATGACGTGTCTTCAGTGGACATGCTAATATAAAGGAGGAGCGCCACGAATTTCAGTCAAATGCTTTTACCATGTTTGCAGAAGAAAAGCTAATTGTTAATGACCACGTGACACTATAGATCCCAGAAAGGAAAGGGTGGGAGGAAGAAAGAGGAGTTCAAGGCAGTTCAGGGTCAAAACAAGCTCAGGCATCCTGTCATTAGCAAACGTTCCCCAAGCTGAAAGCAAAATACTGCTTACCCGAAAAGGAGTGGGTGAAAAAGTAGGGGGGAAATGAGGGTTAAACCACCGGAGAGTCAATGTGGCAGTGTGGGAGTGATGTGAGGGAGGGAATCTGGAGCTATCCAGCTGAGTTGGGGAGCAAAAGCATCCAACCCAAAAACGCTGAGAAAAGCAACTGCGACAGAGACAATACTTGGCAGTCTCCAATTTTCCCCTCCTTATCGGTTCTTTGGTTTCCCACATTCCCTCCATCTCTGCTCTTGACCAACACTCAGGGGCGTGACCCGCCAGCGGGAAGCAGCCCTGATCTTTGTCTCGGCGCACTCCCCACGCGAGGGCTCCTCCTCCTCCTCCTCCTCCTCCTCCTCCACCTCCTCCTCCTCCTCCTCCGCGCTCCCCACCCGCGCATAGCCCCGGCGTCTCCAAGGAGCTGGTAGCGCCGCGGCCGCCGCCTCCTCGCCCACCTCCCGCGGACCCGCGCCCCTTCCTTCCCCTCCCGGGCGCGGCGGGGGTGGCGCAGCCCCACCTCCATCTCCACCCCCGCCGAGGGGACCTTTGTAGACGCCTCGGGGGATTTGCTGCCTCTTCCCCCTCACCTCCTCGCAGGGAGACCGGCCTTCCCCTAGAGACCAAAACGGCAGCAAGTACCGGAGGCGGCGGCGGCTGGAGGCGCCCCCCGGGAAGCAGCCCGTCAGACACCCACACCCCTCCCACCCCCGGAAATGCGACCCGCAGGGCGACACACACTCGCGAAACCCCCGCGCCTCACGTCCCGCTCTCAACTTCCCGGCCGGGCCTGCGCCCCTCCGGCGCCCCCCTCCACGGCCCGCCCTCCCACGCACCCCCCGGCCCCTCTGGGTCTGGGATCCGCCCGGCAGCAGGGGCAAGCCCCGCGCGGTTGCGGGCCACGAACTCACCAGCAAGTGCGGGAGCTGCGTCCCGAGGCGAGGCGCGGAGGGAAAGCCGCTCTGCCGACGCCCGCGGCGACCGGATGCAGGTCCGGGTCCCAGCGGCCGGCAGACCGAGGTGCCTCCGAGGCGCAGGCCTCCGCTGCCGCCGCCTTCCGATTCTCGCCGAGAGTCCGGGGCCGCCCGGAGGGGCCGCGGGTCCCTCACGCGTTACCAAGCCCCCTGGACAACATGGCTCCCGGGCCGCCGAGCCGGGAGGGCGGCCCCCTAATCCCCTCGGAGAAGTCCGGGCAGCAACGAGGCGCGCAGGGAGGCGCCGACGCCTGGCTGAGGCGGGCTCCTTCTTCTCCCCGGGCTCTGGGGCCGGACCGTGGAGAGCTAAGACCGCAGGCGGCCGCTGTCGCTCACTGCGTGTGCGTCGCTTTCTCACTCGGCGGCTGCGGATCGACGCCTCCGCCTGTTCCCCGGAGAAGAGCGAGCGAGCGAGCGAACGAGAAAAAAGACTTTTATTGAAACGACCCAACCAGCAGCGGCGGAGAAAGGCGAGCCGGCCGCGGGAGCTTCCCCCACCCCCGCCTGCGCGGTTCGCCGGGGGCAGCGCGACCCCTGCTGGCGGCGGCAAGGGGCGGGGCCGGCGGGTCAGGGGCGGGGCCGGGCGGGGGATCCCCGGGAAACCCCCAGCCTGGAGGAGCGGGCCTCTCTCCCTGAGGGGTGGGAGAATGGCGGGAGGGGTGAGGAGACCCTACCGGCGTGAGAAGATTAGGCAGTGCCTGTCCACAGCGACTGGGGACGAAATTATCTAAATAATTCAGCCCCTTTCTCAGCCCTCCCTCTTTCCCCAAACAAGACAAAAACGCTTCCTTAAAGTATCCAAGGAATTATTGTAAAAGGTATCAGTGCCACAGTCTTCTACTGGCTTTCTAGAGAATTGATGTCAAAGGGTCCACACTTAAACGTGTTGATTGCTGCAACTTTTCTTCTTGTGTGGGTGGGTATTAGTGCATTACAGTCATTCATGCACGCATCATTTATTCATTTAAAGTACAAATTTTAAATGTTATTATGTATTTGGCAACATGCTAAGTCCTCAAAGAACTAAAGAGACTAGCTGTGCTGAAAGATAGCCAACAATTATAATAAAATAATGAGCGTTATGAGAGGGGAAACACAAGGTACTGTGAGAACAGAGAGGAACTACAGTTGTAGTTGGTTAGGTTTTGCTTTCTTGAGGGAGGGGGCTCCCCCGGAGAGGTTGGCCCAGTTTCTGTTAATGTTTTTACTTTTTTCTTCTTTTCCAGGGGCTAAAAGCTAGTTCAGTAATGAACAGCATCGAGAAAGTGAAGACAAACTGAAGTAGTACTGACCTGGTTTTTTCCACTAATAAGGATAAAAACAAATTAAAAAACAAACATAAACCCCTAGAGGAAGATAATGAGA
>JAQZBX010113715.1:0-10054 GCA_029593785.1 Cabassous unicinctus
ACTCTCACTGCAAGGCCAGGATAATCCATCTGGTGCCCGGGAATGGGTGACGGACAATAATTGAGAGGCAGATCAATGAATGTGATTCCGAGCCTGAAAGACGGTGAAAACTGCTGTCATCTACAGAAACGAGGAGAGAAACGCTGGGCAGGAGGAGCACGGGTTTAGTTGGGGACCTGCTGATTTAGAGAAAGTAGAAGCCATCTGTGCTGATTCGGCTAATGTGTCAACTCAGCCAGGTGATGGTGCCCAGCTGTCTGGTCAGGCAAGCGCTGGGCTAATAGTAATAGAAGGGTATTTCATGAACTTTAATCATCAGTGAGTTGATTGCAGGGATGAGTGGTTAGATGTACAATCAACTAAGGAGGCTGCATGAGTGACGTCTTATTCAATCAGCCGAAGGCCTTAAAAGGCAACGTGATTCCAGCATTCAGAGAGAGAATCCCCATCTCTGCTTCACACAGCCAGCATCTCCTGGGAACTCACCAAGGACCTTCATCAGAGCCCCTGGTTCGCAGCCTGCCCTGCGGAATGTGGACCCGTGCATCCCCACAATCACGTTAGGGAATTTTATAAAATCTCATCCTTTACAGGTATCTCCTGTCAGGTGTTTCCCTGAAGAACCCTGAGTAATACACCATCCAAGCAGGGTTGCACTGGGTGACTTAACGAGTCATTTGTGAGTATTTTATACAATAAAGCAAAACAATGTAACAAGAAAAATGTGTAGAGAGGTAGGAGTTGGAATTTTTAACTGGATCTCATGAAACACGATACTTTGGCATGAGATTAGGAGCTAGAGCTGAACTGGAGCAATATCATGAACGCAGGGTGGGAGAAACCAGCCAAGGATTGGCTTCAGGGAGACTAAAGGGAAGTCAGAGTCCAAAAGGAAATGGAGGTGCTCAGGAGAGCCAGAGGCTGCAGCAGTAAGAGCACTGCAAGGAGGCCAAAGCTTACACCACGAGCGTGGAAGTGGTGTTTCCATAGGGATTTCACACACAGGGAGGAGGCCAGTGACGACTGAGGAAGGTGGTTTCCACCGCAGAGCAAGTGGTAGGGATGCACTCAGATGAGACAGCATACAGGAGGCACTGAGGAGAGGGAGAGGGAGAAGAGGAGGAAATGAAGGAGGGAGGAGAATGTGTAAACCTACTACCCCTGGTAAAAATCTCAAGGCCCAGCCACTAGCATTCATGCACTTAAGAACACTGCTTCATGGTATCTGCTGGATGAATTCTGTAGACAGGAAATGTGTGCATTCTCAGTGTCCTTTCCAGCAAGCTAAAGTTTCACAATTACTAATTCTCTCTCAAAGTGGAAAGAATTATTCTGTTTTTGCAGGCCCAAATCCCAGGCTGAGCTGACTCCTGGGCCACACACAGAGGCACAAATGCCCAGGAAAATGTTTTCTATATGCGCATGAGGTGGCACTGTTTGCAGGACAGTACAGCTGTTTTTAACAGATGTTAGGAAAACAGAGTCATGATGGCAGGGCCAGTCTTAGAGCCAAGAGTTAAAATGCATGTCTTTGAGCGAGGCAGCTTTTTCCAAAGCATCCATCGCCCACCTGCCTTTTTGTTTCTTTGTTTTTGCCAAACAGCTCAAGCCTTACAGCTTCCTTCTTTGCTCAAATGTTTTTCCAAGGTGTATGACATTCAGGTGCAGCCAAAAATGTTACGTACGGCAAGACATATTCTGAGCAAACACATTCTAAAGAGGAAGTAGTAGTTTCTAGAAGCTTCAAAGACTCTTTCAGAACAAAGCACTATTAGCAAATTATTGCTCCAAGGCTCTTAAAACAGCATCCTATCATAACCCCCTGATGTGGTATCCTTCATCTTTGTGATTGCCCCAAGCCCTTAATTCCTGTCTAATCATCTGAAAAGCATCAGACAAACCCAGATTGGCGGACATTCTACAAAATGCAAATCACTCCTCAAAATGGTCAAGATCATCAAAAACAGAGAAAGAATGAAGAACCGCCGCAGATCAGAGATGGAAAAGGAGACTGACAAGAAAATGCAATGCGGGAACCGGTGGGCTCCTGGGACAGAAAAGACTGCAGTGGACATACTGGAGAAATCCAGATAAAGTCTGGAATTTAGTTCATGGTACTCTACCAGTGTTCATTTTTTGTGTGACAGATGCACCATGGTGATATAAGAGGTCAGTCTTAGCGGAACTGAATGTGGGGTATAATGGGAAATCTCTGTACTATCTTGACAACTTCTCCCTAAAACTAAAATTACTCAAAAAGAAGAAGTTAAAGCCAACTGCATCCTTAAAGAGATTGGAAATGTCCAAATTTTTAATGAAAAAGCGTTAGCTTAGCAACTGTTATATATCTATCTCTATTGATAAAGATAGAGATATCTGCAAGTTCAAAATAAGGCTAAGAAGGTATGATGCTACTTGGAAACCCTGTGGAGCTGTTGGACAGCAGTGAAGGGAAAATCACATTTATCAAGTGAGTTTTGGATAATGGCCACCGCGTAAATGTCATCTCATTCTATAATCATGGCAATCCTACGAAAGAGGTCTTTATTTTCATAGATGAAGAAACACACCCAGAGTGGTTAAGTCATTTGTCCAAAATCACACAGCTGCAAATAGCAGATCTGATTTCAAGTCTGTCTACAAGTAAAATCCCATGTATTCCAGTCTTGATATCCTCACACCCAATGCAGGTTTGGTACAAAAACACGGGATACATGAGAGAAAATTGAAAAGTTCAGGTAGGACAAAGGGAACTTCCAACACGGTCCTGCATTAGAAGCATCTGGGGAATGTGGAGAGCCTTGAACTCTAGGATAGAAGGAGCAGCTGGGGAAATGGAGGGGCATGAACTGAGGAGCTGAAAGAGTAATGGGGAAGATGGAGAGGTAGGAACTGTGAAGCGATAGACGCTGTGCAAACACAGGGCTCACCACGCACAAGCTGTGTAAATGTGAGGAAAATTCTATCTCTAACTTCTGTTTCCTTTTATGCAAAAGAGAACTAAGAATGCCCCTTCATGATATATGTGGATTTAAATATATATATGTAAATCCTCCAGTCTCA
This sequence comes from Cabassous unicinctus, assembly GCA_029593785.1. Taxonomy (NCBI): domain Eukaryota; kingdom Metazoa; phylum Chordata; class Mammalia; order Cingulata; family Chlamyphoridae; genus Cabassous; species Cabassous unicinctus. The sequence continues at coordinate 3,064 of JAQZBX010113715.1, forward strand.
TGCTTGGCATACAGCATGCATTCAAATGTAAGTTCCTTTCCCCTCTGAGAAATCTACCTATGCTCCAGGAAAATCTGGACCCCTGAGTCATTTTGGTAGGAACTATTATGCACATGCAAAGAATGTAGACCCATAGGCTCCTACCCACTCCATCAGAGAGAGAAATGGATGGCAGGTACAACGGGTGCAATCCCTTTCAACTGTACCATTCAACTCAAGTTACTATTACGGACTTCAATTCTCTGGGGACTTGGATGATGCAAAGGTGTTCTCGTGGAGCAAGGCATCAACGGTAATTCTCACTCAATGCTCCAGTCGAAGATAACTGCTATTCTTCAGTTTTGTCAAGCAGCAACTCTTTTGAAATGCATTTTCAGTGCCAGACTTCTTCTGCTAGATTCTCAGTTATGATGTAAGGAGAAGTCTGACAGCTATGGAGTGACATATGCAAACAAGATAAAGAAAACAAGGCAAGGTTTTTATAAATTATTTAAGTAGTGTGCTGAGGTCAAGGAAAAAGTTCCACTTATGGTGGAGTCTGACCTACTCAAACCTCTAATGGTAAGCTGAGAATTGGCTTTGTGAAAACTTTCACTGGAAATACCCAAAGGCCACAGCACAAGTTAAATATCCGGAACTGTATCCTCAGTTCACACTTCATCTTGCTTGGTTATGAGGGTCTGGAAGCAATGAAGAATCAACCAGATTCTCACACTTAGCGGACATGATCCGTTTTTACAGTGAAATCAGAATCTATTACATGCAATTTTCTCTAAAGATGAGTAAACCACATGGAAAACACAAAGTAGGTAATGCATTTCCTCCTTTGATGTATTAAGCTTATTGTATTAAGAATAACTAGAAAAGGATGGAAAAGCAAGGAATTACAGGAATAAGAGAATAGAAGTAAGGCATTTTTGGAGAAAATTAGAGTGAGTATATAATGTCATGCCTGGAGAAAAAAGAAAACAATTGTTTAGGAGTTATACCTGGGTTTGTATCTTAATGCTAATACTTTCTTGTTAGATTTTTATTAGTTTTGATTAGAAATATGTTTAAAATAAATAGAAACATAGAGAATGTAATTATAGACTGTTCTGTGCCTTCCACTAAGGTTGAGTATTTTGCCCTATTTGCTTTAGACAATTTTTTAACCATTACTCCTAGAGGTGTTTCCTTCATCTACGCCTCCCAGTGTTCATGCCTTTCCTCCCTCTCAGGGGTATGGACTAGTCCTTACGTGGTTTTTATTCTTCCCACGTGAGCGTTTATACTTTTACTACATATATACACCTGTAAACAATAAATGGTATTCTTCAGTAAGTTTTGGTTATGCAAATAATATCATATTGTATAGATCCTTTTGTACTTTTTTCACTCAAAATTATTTTTTTGAGTTAGAGTCATGCTGATCCAGTAGATGAAGGGATAATTAATATTAAGTACAGAGCAGATTTCATTGTATGTATATACTACAATGTATTTGTGCCTTCTATCAAAGAACTTCTAAGTTGCTTCCAGTTTTTCCCTATTACACACAATGTTATAATTTGTTTAATCAATGCTTGGAACCCAAAGTAGAAATTCTGGAGTACAACTGAGGCATCAGGACTTCCAAGAGTTCCCCAGGAGCAGCTCAGGGTTCCTCACTTGGACCTAAAGCAACCAACTGAATCAGATGTCCTAGGCTGGTGCCCAAGCATTACTCTTTTTAAAGAGCTGACTCTCCCCTAGAGAAACTCTCCCACTTGATGCACAAAGAACTGTGCACAGTGGTGTTTATTATACCATATTCTAACATAGTGATTGTAGCGTGAAACCACAGCTCAGAACTTCTCTAGAAGAAAAATGCATGGAGGTAGAGCTCCTGAAATGGTAGGGCTGAGTACATCTCTAACTTTGCTCAACATTGCCAACTATCCACCAAAAGAATTAAATCAATTGTGTGTGTTCCCATCAGCAGATGGAATTAAACACTCTTTGGGAACGGAAGTGCCTTCCTTTGTAAAATTTTGCAATTCCTTGACTCACAGTATTGTGTCATGCTTTCATAATTATTGTCCATGTGGGTTTTCTTTGCTAAGCCTTTTTTTCCACATAATCTGCCATTTTTTTAAATGAGGATTTTTTAAATTCCTAATTCACTGTTTAAAAATATATCCAAAAACAATCCATGTCAGTGAACTAGAGTTGCAGTCTCCTCTTCTGTGTCTTGGTTTCCACCTCATTCGCAGCGTCTTTATGCAGAATGAAAGGAAATAATGCTGATTTTTTTCAACATTTATATGAGGGTTGGTTTTTTTAACCAAATAATTTACATAGTGTCACAATTTGAAGAGTTTAGTCAAATGCATGGACGTGTATAAAACACACCCCTGTCAAAACATAAACCTTCCATTAATCAGACCCTGCCCACCCTTTCCTCCAGAGACAACTGTTCGGATTCCCTTCACTAAAGCTCTGACTCTTCTAGAACATCAGATAAATGCCCTTACACAGTCTGGTCTCTTTTGTGTTTGGCTTCTTTCACTTAAGCATGATGTTCTCGAGACTCATCCGTATTAGGGAGCATGTCAATAGCTCATTCCTTTGTATTGCTAAGTAGCAATCATCCCATCAATATACCACAGTTTGTTTATCCATTTTCCTGAGGATAGACTTCTAGCCTGCTTCTAGCATTTGGTCATTAAGAGTAAAACTCCAATGAATAAATCTTTGTGTGAACACATATTCTCATTTTTCTTATAGAAATACCTAGGAGTGGAGTTGCTGGATCATAGCATGGATATATGTTTAACTTTACAAGAAACTGCCAAAACGTTTTCAGAAGTAGCGCACTCTAATTCACCCCACCAGCAGTGTGTGAGTTCTGCTTGTTCATCAGCCTTGCCAACATTCGGTCTTGTTGGTCTTTTTCATTTCAGTCATTCCAATGAGTGTTGAGTGGTATCTCTAAGATTTAAATTCACATTTCTCTAATGATTAATGATGGTAAATACTTTGCCTTGGCCATTTCTTGTGAAGTGCCTGAGCAAGTCTTTTGTTCTTTTTCTTCAGCTATGGAAATTCTTTTCATATTATTCTAGGGACATGGCCTGGGTCACACATAGGTATTGCAATTATTTCCTCCTATTATGTGTCTTGACTTTCCATTTTCTTAAACATATCTGTTGATGATTAAACATTTGACTGTGAAAAGTCCAGTATATTAAGTTTAATGCATTCTGTGTCCTGTCCAAGAATTGAGTATCCCAACATCATACAATATTCTTTAGTTTTATTCTAAAAGTTTTCTGACCAGATTTTATGTTTAGGTCTCCGATGCCTTCAGGTTTAGTGTTTTTTCCATATAGATATCCAGTTGTTCCATCACCATTTGTTTTAAATTTTTGTAATTGGTATGCAGGGAAACAATCGGTTAGATCCAGACCCCGCATTCTCTCCTGCGTTCTGTGGCGGCTGCTCCCATATCAGCTCAGCCTTCAAAGCCCTTCTTGGACTGAGTATGCTGGCGCATGCGCCACTGGGTGGGTTAGTCTGGGACTCGGAAGGTGGTTCACACTGTAGTTAAGTTCTCAGATGGTTTGCTCGGCTCCCCTGAGTCAATTCTATGCATACACAAGTGAAGGGTGAGCCCAGGTCTTAAGCTGGTTCATACACAGAATGAGGGGATGTCCTCTTCCAGCTCTCTCCTCTCCAGAATGGAACCCCACAATAAGGCTGCCAGATAGCATTTAGGATGCCAAATAGCATATAGGATGCCCAGTTCAGATACACACAAAATGACTTTAGTATAGTATGTCCCAAATATTACATGGGACATACTTAAACTAAAAACATATTCATTGTTGATCTGAAATTCACATTTTACTGAGCGGCCTATAATTTTATTTGCTACATCTGAGAATACTACCTCCCCCCCAACTCTGTGGCTCCCAGGTACCCCTGATATTGATTCCTCTGGCTAGAAAGGCAAAAGGTTCTATTGGTTTTATGCCCCCATAATGCCATGTAGTTCTGTGGGTCTAGGGGCCACTGTGGAGTGAAGCAGCAAGAGAAAAGAGAGAGGAGGAAATAACAGAAACTCCCTCCCCTTGGGTGGGCAAAAGGACCTCTCCTCTGCTTCTCTGATCAGAGAGGGAAGTCTCCTCTTGGGGTCTCAGCTGCAACTGGGAGTTGTCGGGAGACAGAAAGGTGAAAAAGAAGAAAGTGACATGGATACCCTCTAAATGCTGGCATTCAGTAGCCCTTTTATGGGTTCTCTGGCTAGAAACAGGGAGTTTCTCTGAGAGGTTTGTTGTCAGCACTCACTGTGAGTTCCAGGATTCAGCCTGCCCTCCTGTCAAAGCTGGGAGACCACGAAGGAAAAAAGGTGAAACTCAAGTGACAGGACCTTATTCAAGTTTTTATTTCACTCTCCCATTTGCCTATTGTTCACTTTTTAACGTCGAGCAGCTGCTTTTTGTATTTTGTCCAGAGATTTTAGCTGTAATCAGTGGGAAGAAGGAGGCTGTAGTTGGCGCACTCCATCTTGGCCCCACTATTATTTTTCAAAGTCTTTCCTCCCCATAAAATTCCCCATTACTTTGGCACTATTTCATCCCACCATATACATGTGGGTGTGTGACTATTTCCAAACACTCTGTTTAGTTTTATTGGTCTATTTCTGTATCCTTTCAATAATTTCACAGTCTGATTCCTGTAGTTTTAGAATAACTCTGGAAAGCAAGTAGCATGAGTCTTCACAATGGACTCGTTTTTCAAGGTTGTTTTGTGTTTTTGAAGCCCTTTGAAACTCCTCATAAATTTCAGGAATTGCTTGTCAAAAGCAAAAGCTTACTGGAAAATGATATTGGAATTGTATTCCATCTAGAGACAATCTAGAGAGAATGGAGATATTAATATAGTCTTCTAATTCATAGTCATGATAAATATATTTTCACTTACCTAAATTCACATTAATTTCTCTCAGTAATATCTTATAGTTTCTTGATAAGGGTTTTCCTAAACTTTTGTTAAATTTATCCCTAATATTTTACGTATTATGATGTCATTGTAGATATTCTGGAGGGTATTTTAAATTTCCATTTGTTTTTGCTAGTATATACAAATAGAATTTTTGTTTATTGACCTGTATCCTGTATCATGCTAAATGCACTAATTATCTACAATAGTTGTTTTCATACCTCAGTATATTCCATGGAAAAAATCATATTGTTGGCATATGTACAGTCCCATCTCTAAATCAGCCTTCTGATCTTTATTTCTTTTGATTGTGTTACTGCATTAACTATGACCACCAATACAATACGGAATAGAAATGAGAGGGGATGTTTTCTTTTTTCTCCTGATTATAGCAAAAAGTGTTCAGATTTTCACCATTAGACTCCCATATTTGAATTGGATCTTGAATGCTTTTTCTACATCTACTAAAATTACCATAGTTTTTCTCTTTTATATAATGAAAACATTAAATTTTATTTTATTAATGTTAATCCAACCTTTTCTTCATGGAATAAATCTCACTTGACCATAATGTAATATGTCTTTATTACTGATTACTGTTGGATTTGATTTGTTAAGGACTGTGGTATTTGTATTTCGTTTCTTATACTAGCCTTCTCTGTGTTTGGTATCCTTGTTATGCTGTCTTTATTAAAACATGTTATATTGTATATTGTATACTATTTTCTGAAAGCATTTGTGTAAGGTTCATATTTGTTTTTCCTTAAATGTTGCTTAAAATTCTGCAAATGAAACTCTTTGGTCTGAAATTTTCTTTGGATGAAAGTTTTAATTGTGAATTCAATCTCAGGGCTATTCTGATTTTATTTCTTCCTGACTTGTTTGGATAATTTTTTTTTAAAGAAATTGTCCATTAATGTCATTGGCATGAACAGCTTCATAACATTCCCTCACCATCATATACGTAAAGAGATGTCCCCCACTTCCTACTTCAATTGGAAATCTCTCTCTCTCTCTCTCTGTCAGCTTCTCTAAAGGTTTACAGATTTCATTGATCCTTTCCAATGTACCATATTGTGGTTTGGTTGATATTTGTTATTATTTGTTCGTTTCTCTTTAAGTGGTTTCCAGTCTTATCTTTGATATTCCCTTCCTTTTACTTTCTTCAGATTGAATTTGCCCTTCTTTTTCTAGATTTTCTAGTGAAGTTCATTTATTGGTTTTGAACCTTTCTTCTTTTCTAATATGAACCTTTAGGGCTGTGAGTTTTCCTCTAAGCATGCTTTAGCTGCATCCCACAAATTTTGATGTTTTCTTTATCATTCAGTTTGAAAGATTTTCTAATTTCCCTTGTCATTTTACCTTTTTCACACAGGTTCTTAACAAAGTGTTGCTTCCTTTCCAAATATATTGGGATTTCCTCATTTTTTGTTATTGATTTGATTGCTTTTTATCAGTGACTATACTACATGTGTTCTCAACCCTTTGAAATTTATTGAGCAGTTTAATGACCTAGCACATAGTCTGTCTTGATAAAGGTTCCATCTGTCCCTTGAAAAGAACACGTATTCTGCTATTGTTGGGTGGAGTGTTTTATAAATGTCAATTAGGTTGAGATGTTTCAGTGTTGTTCAAATCCTTTAGGCCCTAAATAATGTTTTTTCTACTTGTTCTAACAGTTCCTGACAGTAGAGATTGTATAGTTACACCACTATCTTCTGGCACTGTTTTTGAGAATGAGAAATCTCCTGGCACTGTAATTGCAATTCATCTTAGGTGAACTGCACTTTTTATCTGGTACATTCTACAATCTTATCTTTATCCTTGAAATTGTGCAGTGTTATCATTATAGTCTAGAATTTGTGTGGATTTTATTTACCCTGGTTATTTGATTACACCCCTTGACTAAAGTACTCTTGCCTTTCTTAATTTACATAAAATTTCCAGCTATTTCTTCAAATGTTTCATTTCAACCATTCACCCTTTTTTTTTAAACAATATGTATTTTATTTTTTTATTCACCCCC
>JAQZBX010113716.1:0-10075 GCA_029593785.1 Cabassous unicinctus
TAGCTTTTCCTTCAGAGAACTTGATATACTATATATATAATTTGAATATTCAAATGGTTCATCTTCCCACCTCTAAAATATACTCTGCTTAAAGGCAAGAAATCATTTCTTTGTTTCTTTCTTCCACTGCTGTATCACAATACCCACCTAGAACAGTGCCATGCATATAGTAGGTGCTCAATAAATATTTACAGAATGTATTTGTTGTTTACATTTATGTTAGCACAGTGATCACATAAACGTAATAGCATTTAACTTTAAACTTTCAAAGGTCATTTCTCAAACTGAAGTACAAGGATCCCCCTTAGGGAAGTCCAACAATATAGTTTGATATTTATGAGTTCAAAAATTTTAAAAACATTAGTTTAAAGAAACACCTTGTGAACATTTAGGGGAAAAAAGCATAATGACAATTAGGTAACAATGTGTTCACTGAAAATAAGTCATTCTAAAATTCATTTACATTTTTTTAAGTGTTTCTTTTAAAAGTATCTTTTTAAAAGTGTTTTTAGGTAGGTGGTTAGAGTCAGGAAAATGCCATTGATATAGGATGTTCTAAATTTAGCAACACATTTATGGGCTCTTTAGTGATACCCTTCTGAATAGTTGGTTAAATGTACACTGAGGTGCAGTACAAACAATTGGATTTGTTTCTGGTTGAGCAACTGTACCAAAGACTGCTAGTTAATTATTGAAAGGCTTTCAGAAAGTGGTTTCTAATAAATGCCAGTAGGACCTGCCCTTTCTGAAACTGTTCAACATGTTAATCAAGGTTTTAGATAAAGACGTAAAGGACAAGTTCACCAGATTGGCCAGTGACATAAATCCAACACTGTAACTAATATGACACACTGACAATCATGATTGAAATGTCTGGTGGGCAGCAGTGTTTCAAAACCAACAGGTTTTAATCATTATAGTGATAAATGGTAAGCCATACACAGAGTTTTAAAACATGAGTTGTAGTTCAGAGTTAGAGAAACCTGGCTCAGTAGTCCTTCAAATGGAAAAATCAAAAACTACTACTATACTCCAGCCTGTTCAGACCACATCTGGGGTCCTGTATTTAAAAGGGATAGTGTTAAACTGGAAAAGAATTCCATGAAAAGAATTCCAGGGCCAAATATGTTTTCAATTAGGCAACTTACAAAAAAATGTCCTGTTCTGCAGAACTTCTTAGAACCTTTAGTATGCTAATGTTCATTGTGATCTGCAAAAGGTGTGTGTGTGTGTGTGTTTGTGTGTGCAGATGGACCAGCAGATTGATAGTATGCATTGTTTCTTAACTTATTTGAACATGGACCCCTTCTTTCAGAGAACATCTTGTAATCTAGGCCACAAACTTTGGAAAACAATGACCTAGATCAGTAAGGAAAAACTTAACAAAAGCAGATGCAGACTAAAAGTTAATAACGGAGAGAAACCAGGATTGTGAGGGATGATATGGAAGCTAGATTATGAAAAAAAAAGACGAAAGGAAATTGAAATATTTTGTCTAGGAAAAGACAACAAGACTTGTAAATATACAAATGGCTATGAGAAAAAGGACAGAATGCATTTGGTTCATATTGTTCCAGTACCTAGAGCAAGGCATTATTTGGCGATAAAGCTCAGGGATGTACATTTTAACAACCTCCCCAGGAGACTTTTATCCAGAGCACCTGATATTTGCTCTAAGGGGCAGAATTAGAGGTCATAGGAGCCCAGAACAGGAAGGCACTTAACTCTTCACAAGGAGGATGAAGCATCTCCCGAAAGTAGTATAGAGGGTGGTGGTGGAAAACAAGTGTGCTTGCAGAGGCTGGGTGAACATCCAACAGGGCACTAAAGAAAATATTCCAGCACATGTAAAGGAGGAGGGATTACTGGATTCCAAAGGTCACTTCTAACACTGCCTTCCTGGGGGGCTGGACCATTACCTCTTGCTCACCCGTTCATCTCAATGACAAACATGGGGGCCTGGCATAGAACTAGGTTTCCCATAAACATAAGTTAAATGAGTGAATAAATTAACAAGTAAAAAATAAATGAAATAAGTACCTGGTTCCAAAGTCAAACAAAAATGGAACGGGCTCTGTGGCAGTTTGAGATTATTTATGAATTCTAAAAAGAGAGATTATGTTTATAAACTGGTCTGTTCCCTCTGGGTATGATACCCTTTGTATGAGATTCAGCTGAGATGCCTTTGATTAAATTACACTAAGATTAGGGCTTTGATTCGACCACATCATTAGGGGACTCAGTTTGAGTCCCTGCCCCCCTTTGTGGGCTATAGAAACAGACACTCAATCAAGGAGACACAGAAGCAGATAGGCGAGAAAAGGAGAAGGGAGTTCCATAGGCACAGAAGAGGATCCTGCAGCCCTGGGAAGAGAGATGAGCCAATCACCTGATAGTTTGCTACTGAAGAGAACAGAGCAGCTGAGCCCTATGCCAGCCTACAGCTGAGATTGGAAGAAGCTGGGCCCATGGAGCCTTAAGAGGAAAGAGGAAGGCTGAACCCTCACAGGCATCGCCCTCCATCTTGCATCAACAGATGGCCACAGACTTTGGGTGAGAAAATACCTCTTATGGTACCTTGAGTTGTACTCTTTAGGGCCTTGTAACTGTAATCTTTTACCCCAAATAAACACCCTTTATAAAAACCAAAAGATTTCTGGTACTTTGCATCAGCACCCCTTTAGCTGACTAATATAGGCTCTTTCATTTTTTGGAGATTGCCAGGTATGCTAATTGTGAATAATAATCAAGACTACTTTCAAATATAAGGGAAGCAGGCTTTTAATAATTTCATTTCTTCACCAAGAAATCCACTTGGAATTAAATCACACCATGTGACATTCATGTGATAAGTATGTGAATATGTCCCGCCCACAGTAAATGTCTATCAGAAGTAAGGGTGATTATGGCAAAAATACTTTGTCCTGACAGACTATGATTACTCACGGGGTTGGAAACTGACCTCACAGATGAACCATGCTTTTTATAACCACAGCTCTGAAAAATGCCTGTTAACCATGGACTTTGTTTTTTAATTATCTGAAGGAAAACATAGGTATAACTCATTTTAAAACACCTTCAAAAATGTGGTTGTATCCTGACTGATCTGGTAAACATCCAACAGGACACTAAATTACAATTAATTACAATTAATCCAAGCAGTTTTCTTTTGTTTTGAGATACCAAATTCTTAAAGAAGATGCAGAAAGATGGACCTTTAAATTAAAAAATCCTTGGAATATAAAGTGCTTTCATTCATAAGACACAAAAACTATACTGTCAGACACTGTATTTATATCCATTTCCTAGAAGACTGAGGGTTCTTTCAAAATATATCTGTCATTTCTCCACAGTGGCTAACCAAATCTGCCACTGAAAAATGTTCTAAACAGGCAACTTGTAGTACAAGCATGGCTTATTTCTGTCAGAGACTGACTGTTGAAGTGTGAAAGAAACTCATTAAAAAATCTCTTACTGTGATCTTTTACATTGTAAAAAAAAAGGCAAGGAAAAAAAACTTAATGAAGGGTACAACGAGCCTGCAGAAAAACTCATATGGTGCTTTTCTTATTCTTCTTTAGTAAGCAATTAGAAGAGGGCAGTTAGTCCTGGTTGTTTGGAGGAATCAAATGAATTAATTTTAGTTTATGTTAATATTATGAAAAGTTAATGAAGGAGATCAGAATACTGTATGCAAAATAAACAACAATATTATTTACCTTAATCTTAAAACGAGGTTCACAGCACAAGAAGCTTCTCTGTAGTCTTCACTAGCATTGGGATGGCCCTTTAAAAACAAAACAGTAAACAGTGTTATAAACCTTACCAGGAAATGAATGAACAGAATCACAGTAGCTCTGAATTCTGGCAGTTCTTTCTTTCTGGAAATCTCAAAACTAGATCTTTACATGCACAGGACTTATTTGACCTCACAAGAGCTCTGTGTGATGGCTGAAATAACACGTAATTCCCAGCACAATTGTGCGTATAAATGTTTCATACAGAAAATCTCAGTCATGGGATGGGAACCATGAACAGCTGGTATAAATTGCAGTAAGTCCAAAGAAGAAGAGTTAGCAGCTTCAAGTGGCACCATGAGCCATGGACTCATGGTCCATGGTCCTTGGTGAGGACAAAGATTGAGCACCTTAAACCTTAAAATGGAGAGAAAGGTGGAATCCCATAGATTAGGCCATTGTTTATCTTTCCTATCTTCCTCACAGAGAACATTTCCTTGAATATAAGCCATCAACCATGAATGCCACTACTACAAAGCCCCTTTCTCTCTAGACCAATCCCTGAGATAAATCCACCTTCTTCTTGTTGGAGTAGGAAAAACAAGGGATTTCAAGTCAAGGCTCCCTTCTTAGCTCTACAACCATAAGCAAGTCTTTCTCTGAACCTATTTTTCCATTTATAAAATGGGGATAATAGCTGCCTCAAAAGGTTGCTGGGACAACAAAATAACATATATGAAAGTACATCATAAACCATAAAATGTTAAACAATACTAGTTATCTTAATCCATTTTTCTGTTTCCTTAACTCTCTTTGCCTTCTGACCCACTGTCATTCCACCAATCCCTAGTTTATCTCAAGGTATTTTTAGGGAGTTGTCTGATCTAGTGGAAAGACCTAAGCTGAATCCTGGCTCTGCCTCTATAACCAGTTGTGCCACCATGGGCAAGCCACTTGGCCTCTGTAAGTCTCTGCTTCCTCATCTATAACATAAGAGTCAAGGACTAGATATCTGACCTCAAACAGGCTTCCTGCAACCATGAAATTCAACATTCTAACCATTTTCACAGTATACAGTGGATTCACAAAACACAAATCAGGTGAAATGGAAATGAATTTAAATGGAAATATGCAGGCTTTGAAAAAAAAATTCTGGTCCTAAGGATGATGATGTTTTATAGTATAAGCACTTTGAGACAAAAAGGGCTTACCTATTAATTACACAGCAAATCAGAATTGTTAGCTTGCACTCTAGCTCTATGTCTATATTCCTTCCCCTGGATTGTTAGGTCTCCTATACCAGTAACCAACACGTCTTCTGTCCTATAGCTATTACTATAAAGGCATTCCAAAGTCGGTGGACTATTTCTTTTATTAATATACAGGAACTATTATTTTTATAAGTTGTAAAGATAAATTGTCCCATGAAATTCAATGATAAAAGAATCAGGAAAACAGGTTTTAATAATCCAACAGGGGCAGAGGGGGAAGGAAGAGAGAGAGAAGGGTGGGGAGAAGGAGGGGAGAGAGAAAAATGGAGAAAGAAAGGGAGAAAGACAGAAAAAGAGAGAGAAAGAAAAGAGAAAAGAAAAAAGAAAAGAAAAAAAAAGAAAAAAGAAAAATTAGCTGCCTGTTTTATGGCTGGTATATAATAGAATGGTGAGTCATTATCTTTCCTTTTCTTATTTTACACAGCACCAGCAATTTCAGAAGGAGTCTGGTAATCAATTCTTACTTTTGAACCTATCATTTAAAGGTCCGAGGTCCTGAAAATCACAGTCAATACTTCTTTTTCTCCATACCTCTTTAAAAAGGGAGCTTATAAACCCCTGATTTAGAAGCACCTCCTTGAAATTGTCTATCTTTCTAAAACGCTGTTTTTTCTAAAGATCAGTCAACAAAGCATCTAGAAAATGACTGGCAGAGAAACATACCTGAGCATCCTGCACAGAAAGGGACTGTATTTGTTCAGGGATACTGCTGGCATTCACTGCAATCTGTTAAGAAAGCCACCGTTACAGCACTTAGGGAAACCAAAGTCAAACATTAATGTCAGGGTGATTACACTAACTCCCAATTATGAAACAATAATTTTCAATAGAGCTTACAACATCGATCACAAAGAGTTGCCTTTGACCACTGCATGGGAATCACCTGAGATGTGTTAAATCAAAGACTCCTGGTTCCAACCAAACTAGGACTTGAAATTTCATGGAGTTGGGAGAGACTCTCTACCTTTAACAAGTTGTCCTGGTAATTCTTATGCTTTCAGAGAACCACTGAAGTAAAGTGAAAAAGCAGGCACGATTTGGTATTTTAAACTTGATAAGAGAAAGGTGCCGTACAACAATTATTTCTTGTTGCATAATTTGACTTAAAGTTAAAGGGTCCCAAATCAAAGGATTAGTAAAACCTGTCTCTTTTCATCATTACTTTGAACAAATATTCACTGTACTTCAAAAATACATAATGGTAGCTGGATTTTCAAGGAACATTTTCCCCAACAGAAATGCCACAATGATAGGTTATATTTTTCTCTGAAAGTTGGAAACCAGGCCCTAATGTGACACCCAAAATATTTCCATCACAAGCCTACTTTTGTGAACTCTGCCCTGGAGCAAAACTTGAAGGACACAGTCCTCAAAGAGAAACAGCAGTGAAAAAGAATGGAAAGGAGCTTCTATTTCTAAATTTAATATCGATTTTAAAATAATCTGAAATCATATACTCTTTGTGGCAAGAGTTTTCTGAAGTTTAAGAGTATAAAATTTCTCAAAAGTGGGAAGCGGGTGTGGCTCAATGGATAGAGCTCCCGTTTACCATATGGGAGGCCCCGGGTTCGCCTCCCGGGGCCCCCTTGTGAGGGCAGGCCGGCCCGCGCGGCCCGGTGGGCTGATGCAGCAAGACCTCACGACAGGAAGCGGGTGTGGCTCAATCGATAGAGTCCCCGTTTACCATGTGTGAGGCCCCGGGTTCGCTTCCCGGGGCCTCCTTGTGAGGGCAGGCCAGCCTGCGTGGCGCGGTGGGCTGATGCAGCGGGACCTCACAGCAAGGGGGAGATAAGCAGACACAGAGAAAACGCACAGCGAATGGATACAGCAAGCACAAGCAGCAAGGGGGGGATAAATAAATAAATAAATAAATCTTTAAAAAAAAAAAATTTCTCAAAAGTAACTATGCTAGTACTGAAGCAACAGAGAAAAGTGTACAGATGTCTGCAACTTACTCCAAAATGCATCAAAAAATGAACATGGACTGATGGATGAAGAGATGGTCAGGCATGTGATGGAGAAGTATAGTAATGGTAGAATCTAGGTGACACGTATATGGATGCTCACTCTAAAATTATTTCAACATTGCTATATGTGTGAAATTTTTCATAATATAATGCTGGGAAAAATGACTATGTTTAGAAGAACAAACAACATGTATTCACTAACTGGTCTGAGATCCTGGGCCTACACCAAATGATCTCTTGTACAGAATCTTTCAAGCTGATTCCACAATCTTAATTTAGGTCTCACACCATATTATATGAGATACAACCAAAGGCCACATCAACAACTACAGTTTATCCTATCTTCAGTCAAAAAGAACTACTGCAACTGAAAAAGGCTGTATTATTTACTTAGAGGCAACAACTTCTCCGAGACAGCTCCCCTGAAGAGGTCCCTTCTCCTGCCCTGCTCTTTCACTCCTGGGTGATCAGTGGAATGAAAGGTGGGTTAACTGGACTGGTGGCTGGAATCCCGCATACACCCTGCAACCTCAGGGGGAAGATGTAATCTTACATCTATCTAATGAAGGGAGCAGCCTCCAGCTCTCACTGGTACACGAGCAAGATGGGCAATTCCTCAGAAAATGTGCAGAGATGCACAGGAGTGAAGGAGAGGAAGGTGCCTGTACAAAACACTTTCCTTGACAACCAACTGCAGTGCTCACAATTTCACCATGATGGATCCATCCTATCAGATGAGGGCATACATGGCCATTGGAATAAACTCATTTTTAAGTGTAAAAACTTACAAGAAAGCAAACACATTAAGCGGCTGTCATTCATTAGCAGTACAATATAAATTTATAGGATTTCCCCCCCTTTTGAACAGTTTTTCTTTTAAACAGCTATCAACAGGGCATTTGAGAAAATATGTGTCTTGAGAGGAGGGGGAAAGGAAAACAATAATGTTGGACAAACCAATCTAGAAATAGACCTCGATGGGGCATTGGGACAGGGTAAAGGGAGGAAACAGTCTCAGAATGGAGACAAGAAAGGGACAACTTCTGCTCTCCAATTTTTCAGAGTTCTGCCTAATCCTCTGATTTATTTTACTATTTTTCAAAATACAGTAGAACTAAGTGCAATGTGGTATTGTGGATTGGATCCTGGAACAGAAAAAGGATATTAGTGGAAAAATAAGTGAAATCCAAATAAATTCTGGGATTTAGTTGATAGCAAGGTAGTGTTGGTTTCTCAGCTGTGACAGCTGTACCAGGGTCACATAAGAAGTTA
Source organism: Cabassous unicinctus (assembly GCA_029593785.1). NCBI lineage: Eukaryota > Metazoa > Chordata > Mammalia > Cingulata > Chlamyphoridae > Cabassous > Cabassous unicinctus. The sequence continues at coordinate 8,248 of JAQZBX010113716.1, forward strand.
TCAGCTGGGTGAGGGGTACTATCTCTGCAACTTCTCTGAAAATCTAAAATTATTCTAAAATGAAAAGTTTCTTTTAAAAAATACAGTAGATTTCTGATCACAAATCTAACTTTCATCACAACCAGTCAGAAGGACGGTCATGTGCAATAACACCTTTTAGAGGATGGCATCAAAAAAACATCAAGTTAAAGTAAGCTGTCTGTTACGACTAAGGCTAAGCATGGTAAATTTAAAGGGAGAAATCAAATCTTTCTCCCCATCTTCCTATGGACATAAAACAAACATATGAGAACTGACAGGTACTTAGAAAACAAGCTTTCATCAGAAATTATTTTAAAAAGCCAAAGGTGGTTTTAAAAATCAACAGGCAATAAAAATGAATAATAAATGCAATCAATTTAGTTTTCATATTGTATCTAATCTCTAGTAAAAATTACCTCAGCCTAAATCCACATCAAATATTTTTTCTCCTCAGAACAAAATCTCAGAGTTGGGAAATAGGAAAATGATCTTATTTAACCTAGCCCGGACTAACTGTAACAAAACCCTTCATTAATATACCTATTGTGGGCCCAGGCTGCAGCCAATACACTTCCCCATCTGCTTCATTACACTTGATTAAATAGGGAAAAATTTTCCAATGAATTTCTAATTTTTTTCTGTTTGTTTGTTTGAGACTTCTGAGAGATCGCCATTTAAAAGAAATCTTCAGGAATTATAAGTATACAGTCTTCCTAGATTCCAACCTCTATTTCTAGATTCATGATTCTCCTAGTCAGTGGCTTTCAATCTTGGCCACAGGTCAGAATCACGTGAGGAGCTTTTTAAAAATCAGAGTTGTCTGGACATCACCCCAAACTGTTGTATCAGAATTTCTGTGGGTTGGGTCTAGCTATCTGCATTTTTAAAGCTTTTAATTTTTCTGATATGTAGTCCAAATTGAGAACCATTGGTTTTCATGCCACCTAATGGAAGTGCTCCTGTAAAAAAAAATATGCTGCCTTACTAGAAGTCTTGGCAAATGTCCTCCTCGGTAAATGAATAAAAAAAAGAAAGAAAGAAAGAAAGAAAAAAACCCCTGCATATTTAAGACAAAGCCAATGTCACTTTTATGTAGGAAATTGGGATATAATGCAAAATTGACAAAAAGTCATCAAACATATACACTTTATTATTTCGAAGTCTGACAAAGAGATTCCAAAATTACTAGTCAAAGGAAGTTCAATACTGGGATAATACTTGCAAAGTTTCATATAAACTAGAAAGCTATAGAAGGTAGCTTCCTATGGAAGCCATTCCTTGCAAAAACCACCCTCCCTCCCAACAGGGATGAAAAGCTTCCAAAGAGAAGCCTCTCTTCTTTTGTGTAATTCCCAAAGTACCAAACAAAATTCCACATATCAATCAGGCACAGATTAAATATTTGCTCAATTAATAAAATTTCTTATTAATATTATCATTTCCTTTAGTCTCCATTGGTTTCCACAATATTAGTGGAAGAAGATAATAAAAAAAAATGAGCTAAAAAAATAAGAAATGAGCTTAAATTATCTACTTGTTTACTAATTATTAATTACTAGAGGGTAACTAATCCTTTTTTTTTTTAAATTAATTTATTTATTTATTTATCCCCCCCTTGCTGTTTGTGCTTGCTGTGTCCATTCGCTGTGCGTCTTCTCCGTGTCTGCTTATCTCCCCCTTGCTGTGAGGTCCCGCTGCATCAGCCCACCGTGCCGCGCGGGCTGGCCTGCCCTCACAAGGAGGCCCCGGGAAGTGAACCCGGGGCCTCACACATGGTAAACGGGGGCTCTATCGATTGAGCCACACC
>JAQZBX010113717.1:0-10085 GCA_029593785.1 Cabassous unicinctus
TTATTCAATGGCACCATTAGTTCTTGCATCTTACTAAACTGTGCTAAACTTTACACTGGGGCTTTACTTTCATAATTTCTATAGTCTTTCTTACTGTTCTCTCAGGCAATCAGTTGCCATTTTTTCTGTTCATAAGTCTTAGGAGAATTCACATCTTAGCCTCTTAATGTTCTGTTCCACTTGCTGAAAACTGATAAAACAGAATATCTAGCTATACCAAACATCAATTTAAAGTTTTTCACAAATTACGGTTTAATGTATGCTCATGCATCTTTTTGGTATGGCATAAATTTCAGTCACTGCTCTGATGCCTCTATTTACCTCCATATGCCTATGTTCTGAATACTTGATGTGCATAAATGATATCCTAATACAGTGATTCAGTGTTCAAGCCAAAAAGATGAAATGGCAATTCATGTCCTAAATGTCAACACCATAAGCAATCAATTATTGTTATTATGCCATTGCAGGTTACTGTAATATAGTCCCAATTGCTGGAGTAATTGAATGCATAAAGCCATGACAGTTTGTTTTAATTTTAATATGCATAGATTATTCCTAAAAACTGTTTTCTATGTATGACTCCCTGTGGAGCATTATTCACATATTTGTTTCTCAAACTCTAGGTCAATTGATTCATCAAGAGAATGACAGTGATAAAGAATACAAAGGCCACCATAAAAGGGGGCTATCAGTCCAAATATTTATGGAACATTTGTTCAATTCATGTCATTTCCAAAACCAACAGGTCAACTTGTTAATTTGCAAATGAATTCTATTAGGTCCTTTCGTATTAAATCATAATAAAATAGAAAGTGGACAGCTAAAGAACTTTCCTTCTCACATCCACACACAAAAGGTAGCAGTGTATCTGGGGACTGATCATTGCACTAGAACAGTACAAATATAGATCTTTCAGCAATTGTATAAAATGATTTGCTATAATCTATTTGCCTGTAGAATGAAGATATTAATACTGATCTAAGAAGAATGGAATAGATATTGAAGGGTAAACTATGTTAATGAGATTTAATCTTTAAAACTATTTTAAATTTAATGTCTGAATTAAGTGTTTCCTCACAGCCACAGCCCCATGTATTGCAACATTTCTGAAATTAATCTAAAACTGTCCCAGTGGACTTAAATCTTCTTGGATTTTTTTGAACAGAATTAATCAAGATATTTATTAGGAAGATATACTATGATTGAATTAAGACAGGTCATGTTTCATTCAAATGTCTTGCTTAAATACTTAGCATTGTGCTGTCATTTAATGGCTAAATAGTTGCTCATGTTATTGCTTTTGGAAGTCTAATTAGTTGACAATCCATGTGTATTAGTCAGCCAAAGGGGTGCTAATGTGAAATACCAAAAATGGGTTGGTCTTTATAAAGGGTATTTATTTGGGGTAGAAGTCCACGGTTACCAGGCCATAAAGCATAAGTTTCTTCCCTCACCAAAGTCCATTGTCATGTGTTGGAGCAAGACAGCTGCTGACATTTGCCCAGGGTTCAGGCTTCTTGGGTTCCTCTCTTCCCAGGGCTGCGTTTCTCTCCGGGCATGGCTCCTGTTTCCTCCACAAGGTCAGCCGTAGGCGATCAGGCGAACGGCTTGCTTCTCTTCTCCTGGGGCCTTCTTTCCAACATCAAAGCTGCTTCTCAAAGACTGCTTCCCAAAACTGTTCTTGCCATGCCTTTTATATTTGATTCCCCACCCACCAAGGGGTGGGGCTCAACACCCTAATTATAACCTAATCATGCCCAGATTAACAGATCAGTTTACAATCATGATCCAATAATATTTTTGGAATTCATAATTCCATCAAATTGGCCAATGGTTACACCATGTTTTTCTATTTCTTCAGAAACTCTGATCATATTGGTAAGAGTAATTCTGAAGAAAATAATAAGAAAACAATTTTCTTTTAATGCATTACATTTGTTTAGTATTGTTGACTGTACATTCACTGAAATAATTAAATAACTATTATCAAAGTCATAATTAAAGTAGCAATAGAGAACAGTAAGTAAATATTTGTGAAAATTAAAAATGTATATTTGCACCTGGACATAATACAATTATAAGGCAGGAATCAATGAAACTTAGAGTAAAATAAAAGTCTTTCCTGGATAGTCCTAACCAATAAATTGAGACAAAGAGTTACCAGTATGAAAATTCAGTTTCATTTATTAGCCCATATAAGCACTGGATGTAAGAAACATTTCATTAGTTATTTATTACATCGTATTTTTATTTTTCAGGCATTCACCCCACAAGAATTTCAAATCAACTTTGTGGACACATAGTATTATGTAAAATATTTAAATTTATAATATAAGTCAAGCTACAGTTTTACTATACTGACATGGATCCTATCAGTTATAGAAAATCCATATGATTTAGAAACAATGTTAGAAGGAAAAGGAAGCCCCATTGCACCATTTTTTTGGGGAAAGGTAAGTTCAGGATTACTTAGAAAAATTGCCAATATCAGGCAAAGAATTGATCTAATTAGTGAAAATAATAGAGTTGGAGAAAAAGAGAAATGTTCAAATGAGGTGTGAGTAAAGCAGATTTTCAAAGTCTACGAATAGGAAATAAAATGAAACAAAAACAAATTAGAATCATCAACCAACTATTGTAATTAATGAAATATTTTGATATGTTTTTCAAAAAATTGTCATTTAATTAAAAATGTGTTAATCCCTTGATTGGGACCCCAAATGGTTTTGTTTTTTTTTTACTTATTTTAAAAGCTTCATTAAGCTTACATTTTATTTTTTCTTTGTTGTTTTCCAAAAAGATGGTGTTACAATGCTTATGGAGAACTCTACATGAATCTAGTTTTATGGATAATTCCTAGGCACCTAGACAATAGAGAAGAACTAAAGTGTTAGTACAAGGAATTTCATAGCATATTTGAACATGATATTTTACATTCTGTCTCCTAAAATATTCTGCAAATTATATGAAATTCCATCTTACCCTTGGAACAGCAAATGAAAATTTATTTTACACTATTACTATGATATATTTAGATTTTTTGTATCCCAGTTATTGTATCCCAGATGAGATGCCCCAAGGGGAATATAATCCATTTATCTTCTGTTTCTGAACAACAATATGATGATTTACTCAATGATAAAAGTAAATGTTTCTGGAATAATACATGTTGATATTTACTGAATAAATAGAGTTCTTTTGCCTCTCATTTAAAATGGAAGCTTAAAAATATTCACATATATGTTTTAATGCTATATTAGAAATTTTAACATATGACACATAAATTTACAAGACAAGCTGACATAGGATAACACTTAACTTCTCTGAGGCCCAGTTTCCTCATCTTTGTAATGTAACCATACTATATTGTAAACACAGTAAATATGAAAAACTGTTGTAATATTATATCATAACATGTCTTTTGTAGGTTTTAGTACATAGGTTTATAGTGATCAAATTTCATTATACTTCTAATCTGTTTAAATTATGAAGAATTGTGTTTGCAGGGAATAAGTTATACAGTTTGAGCTTATTCAAAGTATTATTAGACAAAGTGATAATGAAATTACAAAGACATAGGCATGTGGAATTGTAGATATCAAAAGTATAAGGTTCTGGAGGCCTTCATAAGTGTTATAAATTTGTGAATTCAGAATACTAACTTATAGTTTACTCAGAACAATTAGTAACATGAACACACATACCAACACAAGTAGGACCCAAATAGTGAAATTTAGTCTTCGTAAGCAAGGGAAAACCAATAGAATTTTCACATTTTTTAATTCTTTAGATGTTCTTGGGTAGACTATTTATTAAAATAATTTTGAGGGCCTACATGTTGGGTTGATATACAACAATAAAAATGCCATGGAATATAAACACTCTCAGGATTAAATGTGGTGTTGTGATGGGGGTTTGACAAATTTTAGAGAGTTTGTAATGGGCCTCCATGAATGAATTGGCATTGGAAAAAAATCTGAAAGTAGTGATGCAAAATGAGGCTAAGAATTCTTTTCAGTAACTCACTTTAAAAGATAGGCAGACATTAAAGATTACCAGATTTGAATAAACCCTCTATTTGAAAGAGCAAAAAAAGAAACAAATACTAAAAATAAAATTGAATGAAACTGAAACAAGGTAGGCAGAAGAAAAATAAGTATAGCAGAAACATCATAAGGAAAGTTGCAAACAAGCAAGGAAGTTTTGCAGGATATATGTTTTAGAAAGTTTATGTGGCAGGAAAATAAGTACCATAATATATTATAGCAAAAGAACATAAAAATTAAAAGTGATTGTTAAAGCATCAAGAAATTGACATTAATCTAAATTGACACTGATAGATATCAGAATGACATGAAAGCATTATTCAAAGAACTCAGAAATTAATAAAAATAAAACAAATAATAACACAATAAAGAATAATTTTGAAACACAAGATTGATTACTCAGCATAGGAAGCACAGTTAGGAAAGAAAAAATAGAAAAGATAATTATGAAGAAAAATCATTTTGAAATAATGAAGATAATTAAAATTTGAGGGACATTGAAAGACCTAAAATGTGCTAAACTATAATTTCCAAATTTCAAGCATCTTGAAACATGCAAATTTAAAATGAATACATGACAAAAACACATACACTATTTCATTTATAGAAGAATTAGTAAGCTGTGATAAGATTAATTCAAAAAGCATTTAAGTATGAGGGGTTTATAGAATTTATTAGAATATGTAGAACGGTTTTAGGTTTTGTTTCCCTTTTTATTTTTTAAAAGATAATTAATATGCATATATACAAATCCAAATTTCATAATAGAAAACCTAATGAATTTTCATGACCTGAAAATAACCATGTAAATAGGACTAAGACTAGGAAGTAGAATTGTGTCACACTACAAAAGATTCACTTCTGCTGTCCTCTAGACAATGTCTTCCTATAAAGCTAACTCCCATTTTGAAGCTAAGATTAATTTATGCAATAGTTTTAAAATTAGGATTATTTTAATATAAATGCAATAGATAGACCATTTACATGTGCCAGTTATTTGAGTTTTGAAAACATATGTACTTGTGAGACCACAATCAAGTTACAGAACACTTCCATCACCCTAAAATTTCCCCTCAACCATTCTGCACTCAGTCAACTCATTTTACCTCCAGTACTGGCCACCACAGATGTTTCCTTCATTGTTATAATTTTCCTCTGTCCAGAACATGATCCAAGTGGAATTACATTGTATGTAACCTTTGGAGTTTGGCTTCTTCCATAGCATAACGTATTTGAGATCCATTGGTGTACTTGAATTTATCAGTAGTTTGTGCCTATTTGTTGCTGACTTCTATTCCTTTGTACTCATGTACCTCAGCTTGTCCATTCACTAGTTGATGGAAATGGGGCTGTTTCCAATTTTATGATGTAAAAGTTGGCTTACAGGTCTCTATGTGGACATGTTTTCATTTTTCTTGTGTAAATATCAAAGAGTGAGGTTGCTTGATCATTGAGTAAGTGGTTTTATAATTGTACTATTAATAAAATTCATGGTTTAATGTAGAGTTCACTGTATGATAGTTCCATGGATTTTTTTTTTAATTTGTTCTGTTGCATACAAACAATCTGATATTTCTCCTCTTAATCATATTCAGATATATGTTTCAATGCTATAAATTGCTCTTACAACATTGTGCTACCATCACCACCATCCTTTACCAAAGCATTTCCATCATTCCAAATAGGAACCCTATATATTTTAAGCTTTAACTTTCAATTCCTTAGCCTCACCCCTTTCCGTGGTAACCTATATTCTAGATTATGACTCTATGAATTTGCTTATGCTAATTGTTTCAAATCAGTGAGCTCCTACAGTATTTGTCTTTTTATGTTTGCCTGATTTCACTCAACATGACATCCTGAAGATTCATCAGTGTTGTCACATTTAAATCACATTTTACCTATTCATCAGTTGATGGACCCTTGGGTTGTTTCCATTTTTGACAATTGTGAATAATGCTGCCAAGAACATTGGTGTGTAAATATCTGTTCATGTCACCGCTTTCAATTCTCTGGGGGTATATACCTAGCCGTGGGATTGCTGGGTCATATAGTAGTTCTATACTTATCTTTCTGAGGTAGGGGTCCACAATCTTTTCTTGAAAATAGAGATCTAGTTTTCCCAGCACCAGCTGTTGAAGAGACTATTTTCCCCACTGCATGGTCTTTGCCACCTGGTCAAAAATCAGTTTGCCATAAATATGAGGGTTGATTTCTGAGACCTTAATTCTATTCAGTTGGTCTATATGCTTGTCCTTATACCAGTACCTTCTTGTCTTGATTACCATGGCTTTGTAAAAAGTTCAAAGATCAGAAAGTGTGAGTCCTCCAAATTCATTCTTCCTTTTCAAGATGTCTTTAGCTGTTCAGGGACACTGATCCTTCTCTATAAATTTGATAATTGATTATTCCATTTCTGCAAAGAAGGTTTTGTAATTTTAATTGGAATTTTAAAAAAATCAATAAAATGCTTTGTGCAACATTGACATCTTAATTTTTTTTTTTTTAAATCCATGAATGCAGAATATCTTCTTGTTATTTAGGTCTTTTTAATGTCTTGTAGTAATGTTTTATAGTTTTGTATGTACAAGTCCTGTACATCCTTGATTAAATTTATTTCTAGATACTGGATTATTTTAGTTATATTTTGAATGGATTTTTTTTCTAATTTCTTCTTCTCATTATTCCTTGCTTGTGTATAGAAAAACTACTTAATTTTGCATGCTGATCTTGAACCTCACCTCTTTGCTGAATTCACTTAATAATCCTAGGAACATTGATGTGGTTCTCAATAATGGTGTCCATTTCACCTAGGTTCTTTAGTTTTTGGCATACAGTTGTTCATAGTATTCTTTTGTGGTAGCTTTTTTTTTTTTTAATTTCAACAAGGTTTGTACTAATGTCCCCCTTTTCATTTCTGATTTTCATTATACGTATCTGTATTAGTCAGGCAAAGGGGTGCTGATGCAAAGTACAAGAACTCTGTTGGCTTTTATAAAAGGTAGTTATTTGAGGTAGAAGCTTACAGACATAAGGCCCTAAAGAGTCCAACTCAAGATACCATAAGAGGTTTTTTATCACCCAGAGCCTGTTGCCACGTCTTGATGCAAAATTGTGGGCAATGTCTATGAGGGTTCAGTCTTCCTCCTCCTCCCAAGGCTCTGTGGTCCCAGCTTCTTCCAATCTCAGCTGCAGGCTGGGACAAGTCCTGGGGATCATTTCTCTCCTGGTCCAACTGCTCTGCTCTCTCCACAAGGCCAGCTGCAAACTTCAGGTAAAAGGCTTGTCTCTCTTCCCGGGGCCTCTGACATGCCTAATGGAGTCTTCTCTCATTCCTCATGTATCTTCTCTGTATGCTTACTTCCCGGGCTCCAGGATCAAAACTCTAACATTATCCTCTGCCATGTCATTTTCTCTGTGAATCCCTGCCCACCAAGGGGACAGAGACTCAACATCCTACTTATGTGGCCCAATCAAAGCCTTAATCATTGTTTAATCAAGTAAAAGTGAAACCTGTGAATCCAATCCAATGTAATATGCCCAGAGGAAGAGACTAGTTCACAAGCATAATCCAATATCTATTTTTGGAATTCATAAGCAATGTCAAACTACTACAGTATCCTCTCATTTTTTCTTTGTTTTTCTAATGAAAAGTTGTGCTTTTTATTGATCTTTTTAAAAACTAGTGTTTGGTTTTGTTGATCCTCTCTATTGTTTATTATTATTATTATTATTATTATTATTATTTCATTTATCTCCACTCTATTCTTAGTTATTCCCTTCGTTCTGCTTATTTTGGGTTTAGCTTACTCTTCTTTTCTAGTACTTTTTTAAAATCTGTATCCAGCTTTTATTAAAGATACTTTTCATAAACAATCATGGCATTTCAGGCAGGACATGGGCAGACAATCGTTAGCAGTATACAACAACTTTCAAACTCCCTTCTTCAATGGACTACCAAAATCAGAAAGCCACTATATAACCCAATGAAGTCTTCATCTGATGCTCTGAACAGGGGAAGTTTAGAGTGAGGGTTGACATTTCACATTTAGCATGTTGTTTAAAAACTTTTCACAAGCCAACCTTGACTTTCAGGAAATGAAATGGAAACAACAGAATTATCCACAATCTAAAAAAGGAATTGCTACTCTTTTGAGGGATGCCATTTCCATGGCATCACTGGAAAGTCCAGATTGCCTGACATCCTGGTAACCAAATTTTTTTGGGTCAAGCTCCAACAGGTCTCTGGGCTTAAGGGAGTCAAGTGTATGCTGAAGGCAGAGAGAAAAGAGGTCATGAGGACATAAGAACAAATTTTAGTTTTTCCACACCACAAGGCATCTGTGCCAAGGTGAATGTTTATCAAACATCAGGGATTCCCTTCTCCTAGGAATAAAGAAGAAGTCTCTCAAAAAACTAGAGGGGAAAGGTGTTTTCTCCCTTATCAACCCAGCTTCAGAGATATTCTATTAGTGACATTTGCCCCTTCCCCCAAAAACAACAGTGAAGTGTTCTGTGTGCTAACAACATAGCTTTAAAAAGAAAAAAAGTAAAAGAAAATTCTGCATTTTTATAAAACTTGATGAAAAATAGTATTTCAAATGGTACAGTCGCCAGAAGCACACAGTTATCAAAAATGCACACACTTCACTTGGCATCTCCAGCACCTTCAGCATTCTGTGCCTGGTCTGTTTTGGCATCTCCATTTTCTGAAGGGTTATTCCCATCCTTGCCAGCATCAGCTTTCCTTTTTTTCCCTTTGGGTATCTTCTCTCTTTTCTTTGCAGGAGCCAATTTAGGCTTGGGTTCTGGCTTTGGAGGAGCAGTTTTAGCAGATAACCTTGCAGATCTTCTCTGTGATTCATCCTTTACCTTTGCTTTATTTCCTTTAAGGTCCCCTTTAGCCTTTCTCTTGGGCACGGTGGCGGCGGCAGCGGGACGTGGGCGCTGGGCACGGGGGTGCAGCGGTGCACGGGCTCTGCTTGGTCCGGGGGTCATCCTGGCCTCTTCTTCACACTGTTCCTCTTTTATAGTACTTCTTGGCTTAAGCTTATGTCTCTGATTTGAAGTTTTTCCTCTTTTATAATGTAAACATTTAGAACAATATATTTCTCTCTCAGCATTGCTTTTGCTGCAACTCATAAGTATTGGTATATTGTATTGTAATTTACATCTCCTCAATATATTTCCTATTTTCATTCTGATTTCCTCTTTAACCCACTGGTGTTTAAGAGAATGCTGTTTAATTACCATATATTTGTGAATTTTCCATTTCTCATTCTGTTATTGATTTCTAGCTTCATCCCTTCTGGTCATATAAAATATATTGTATGATTTCAACTCTTTTTGTTTTTTGATTTATTGAAGCTTGTTTTGTTTGGTCTATCCTTGAGAATGATATGTGTGCTCTCAAGAAGAATGTGTATTCTGTTCACTGGGTGCAGGGTTCTATATTTCTGTTAGTTCTACTTGATTTGCTGTGTTATTCAAGTCCTGTACTTCCTTATTGGTCTTCTGATTATATGTTCTATCCATTATTGACAGTAGTGTGTTAAAATCTACTCTAAGTATAAAACCAACAACTTCTCCCTTCAAATTTATCAGTATTTGCTTCATATACCTTGGAGCTCTGCTCCTAGGTGCATATATATTAACAATGGATACATCTTTTTGAGTTGTCTCTATTTTAGTTTGTTAAAGGATGCCAATGCAATATACCAGAAATGCATTGACTTTTACAATAGGGATTTATTAGGGTAAAAGCTTACAGTTCTGAGGCCATGAAAGTGTCAAAATCAAGTCATAATCAAGAGATGATGTCTCACCAAGTTGCAGCTGTGAGTGGTCAGAAACATAGCAGCAGCATCTAAAGATGCTTTCTCTCTGAACTCAATTGTGTGCAGTTAGACACAAGGCAGTGTCTGCATGTCTTTCTCTCCTCTGGACCTTGTCTCTTTCAGCATCTGGATAAAGTGGCTTTTTTTTTTTTCAGCATCTGTGTTCCAATGATTCCAACTTATTGTGTCCGGGGACTTC
>JAQZBX010113718.1:0-10081 GCA_029593785.1 Cabassous unicinctus
AAAAAAAAAAAAAAGAAATCCTACCACTCAACAACAAAAGGCATAGACATTATTTCAAAGAATATATACAAATAGCCAATAAGCAAATGAAAAGACAGTCAACATCTTTAGCCATTTGGAAAATGCAACTCAAATCCAATGTAAGGTACAATTTCATCCCCTCTGAATGGCTATTACTTAGAAAATGAAAAATATATGTTGGCAAGAATGTGGAAAAATTGGAGTCCTTGTATATTGTTGTTGGTATTGTAAAATGTTGGTATTGCAGCAATTGTGAAAAAGAGTTTTGCATTTCCTCAGAAAGTTAAGTATAGAAAGTTAAATATAGGATTACCATATGACTCAGCAATACCACCCAAAAGAATTTAAAATAAGGAATTGAACTGATATTTGCACAGCCATGTTTATAGCAGCATTATTCACAATTGCCAAATTGTGGAAACAACCCAAATATCCATCGAAGTAAGATTGAGTAAACAAATTATGGCATATATATACAATAAGATATTATTCAGCTGTAAAAACAAATAAAGTTCTATATCCTACAACATTGATGAACCTTGAAGACATAATGTTGAGTGAAAAAAAACAGACACATTTGACAAATATTTTATGATCTCACATATGCAAAATCAACAGGTCAGAAATTAGCAACTAGAATACAGTTTACCAGGGATATGGTTGGGAGTGGGGAATTGAGAGTTGAGTGATGGATAGGTTTTGGTAATTGTTGGTGATGATGGAAGACAACATTATGAGTATATTTATCACCATAAAATTGTACACTTGAAAGTTACTGTAATGATTAATTTAATTTGTGTATATCTATATATTTGTATATATATATATGCAAAATTTAAAGAAAATTAGACTTCAACACAAACAGTAAATCCTAATGTATTTTATGAACTGTAGTTTAATACATAATTATAATAATATTGGTTTAAAACTCGTTAAAATGTACCACAGTACTACAAATTATTAGTAACAGTTAAAGCTGTTTATGTGTATTTATGGTGGTATATGTGAACTCTATTATTTATGATTTTTCTGTAAAAAAATTATAAACTCTCAAGTCAGTGAACTCAGAGAAATGTATGAAGATTCTATATAAGGAGTCCAAGGAGACTGAATTAAGAATGTTAATACCTGGAAATGTGAAAGATGAAAAAGAATCTTTCCAAACATTTTGAGACTATTAATTGAATAAGTTTGAAAGGCAATTGGATCCTAAATGCCAGACCAGGCTGCATATGTACGTCTTTACAAAAACTTCTCACTCTGCTACAAGAACCAGTAACAGAGCAGGTGTTCCATGTCTGGCAGTGGATACACATGCAACCTGGTCTGGCAGTAATGAATTAGGACATTATTATTCACTCTTACAAGGGCACTGCAGAGGGGAATCTCAAAGACTTTGATATTTTGAATAATGATCCAAACTAGGCTTTATACATTAAATTTCAGATATACATGCTATCACCCTGCATTTCCAGTAAGGAGAGTTGTTACCTTCATGGATGAATAAAAGGTGATGAGAAAGGAGATAAACACAGAAAATCTCTAGGATTCTGAGGTGATTACATTAGGATTATTTTCAAAATTTTGTGTTCAACTGTAAGTGTGATTTAGAATGTAATACATTCTTACTTTATGATTAACAATGTAGAGCCAAAATCCCCTGCAAAATATGGATTAATTTTAGTGTTATTCTTTGTCCAACAAAGTCACCACATATACATTAATATTTATTCATTCATTTGAGGTTACTGTAAAAAGCTAGAAATATATTTGTCCCTGATTTCTATAAAGTATTGATTATAATTTTGTCAATATTTGTTCCCTGTGAGGAGTCCATCTCTTGCTTAAAATTTGAGTGTTTTCTTCATGCCTGACCATAGACAATTACAAAAGCTTTACCTGACAGTCCACATAAGTAAAGCTGCCCTCACAACAACAGAAGTCACCCAGCCTGTGTGTTGCAGTCTCTGAAGGAAGTTGCGGTCAAGGACTCAGGCCCCCTGGCCAGGCTTGCTCTTGAGTGTAGCTGCATTCAAATCCCAGGTGCCTCCATTAGGACCCTCAGATCAGGGACCCCAAACCCAGGCCTCCTCAGGTGCCTCAGCTAAGAATTCCTTATTGGAGGGAGGTGGGGAGACCTTGAGGGAACTCTCTCCTCTCCTTCTCAGTACTTAGTATAATAAACTCCTAGTCTCTGGGTCCATAAAACTTCAGGAGCCTGTTGTCAGGTGCTCCCTCAGCAGTGAGTTGATCCCATGTCTGTGCTGATCCATCTGTCCCTCCCCTGGGGCAGCTTTCCACAGCATAATGAGACATGGTTAAGTCCCTGTCTTTCGTGTTTACCCTCCTGCTTATATCATCACAGTAAGTGATTAAAAGCCCCAGTTGTTACTACCATTTTGGCTTTGAGTATTTAAATCAGCTACTTTTGACACCTGGCAGCTGAACTCAGCTCTTAACTAAAATTGGCACAGGGAGCAGCATAACCAATTAAGCATGCTGCTGTTCTGGAAAATCAGAAGATGCTGAGGGGCACCTATGGGGGTAGGTGGTGGAAGCCATGGGGCTCTGAAGGGGTGCTTGGCAGAAAGCATTGGCAGAAATTGAGATTGTGAATGAGAATAAACATAAAGAAATCATTTTTAAGTGGCCACAAGTATGCTGAGACACTAAATGGGAAAGTGTGACATTTTAAGACATCTAATTAATATATTCAAAGAGATAAAGGATAATTTTGCATCTGCATTGTGCTATGAGAAATATATATTACAGACTAAAGAGAAAAAGTACTAGGGGGATATTATATGTGTGTACAGAGTTTCTTTCCTCAGAAGTTCATTTCATATGTTTGAAGAAACCTTGAAGAATATTTATCATAATATATATTTATAATAAAAATATGTTGAAAATATGGACAAAATAAATGAACATACAATTCCTGAGATAAAAATGAAATTGGTGATTAAATATTACATAAATAAAATTCACAGAAAAAATTTTTCTGGAATAGAAATCTTAAGTTTTCTGATTAAGGTAGCATACTATATGCCAGGCACTTTAATTAAAATACACACATAGAAATATTGAATATCAAGAAAATAAAAGAAATAGAGTTTGAAGGCTATTAGATTTTTATCAGGATCCCCTGAAAAATAGAATTCAATGGATCTAGATAGTCGGATATCTGGAGGTAATTAACTTTGACAGAAATTATACATGTGAATATAAACATAAATATAAATAAGACATGAAATATAAAGACATATTCACGTATACAAAGATTCAGAAAGGGTATATCAAATATTTTTAACACTATTACTTGAATATAAAATACGTCAGTGATGCCTTAACTCAGGAAATATCTAGGAAGAAAACTCAGGTAGGAACAACTAAATTTTGCAAAGAAATATGATGGTTCCCTCAATTATCAAACCATTGAAAACATAAATTTATATTTCAGACATTGGATGAATATGAACAAAGTTCAGATTTTTCCCAGGATTATTACTTTTGATGAAAGGAGGGCTGAGTTCATCATCAACTTCTTGCTTCTATGTTGAATAATCCTTACTGAGCCATAATGAGAATTTGTAAATTGAACAACTTGCAACTGAATACAAATGAGCTTAAGTTTCTACAAAGTACACATTTTCTACATAGGATCCTGGAGTTAAAAAGGAAGCCATCAAAGAACTAAATTCCTAGATATAAAGGGGATAATATATTCTTAGGCTATCAGAATGCTGGCTAAGCCTTTAAGAATCAGAAAAAGAAAACTCTTTCAATAGTGAGAGTATAACTTTTATGTCTTAGTTATGAGAAAAGTGAATCACATAGTATTAGCAAGACTGGTGTTCTACAGGCAAATCCAATACCATTTATTGCTATATCTACTCCATTGTATAACTAATCAATCCTGTTTTTCTTCATACAGAAGCTTGAATGAAACAAAAGTAGCATATATCTTTTACACAGAGATAAATAACACCTAAAACTTGCAAATTGTCTTGAGTTAAAGGGGAGAAAGCCCTCCTTGTGAACTCAAAATGTCTGTGGAACATTCTTCTTATAGTAGTGCTTATCTCTCTGTTCCGCAGACCACAGATGAGGGGGTTTATAACTGGGGGAAGCATTGTGTATAACATGCCTGTCAGCAGATTGCTAAGAGATGCTTTATCTGCAATGGGACCTAAGACAGCAATAATTCCAGAAATTGTAAATATAAGGAGAATTGTAAGCTGTGGAGTGCAAGTAGATAAGGCTTTATTACGGGCTTCCACAGAATGCATCCTAAGCACCATTGAAAATATATTAGTATATGACATAAATAATAAGGCAAAACATAATAAGCACAGACCTGCACTTATAGCTAGGAGAGCAAACTCAGAAAACTGAACATCTGAAGATGAGATCCTTAAAATTTGATGTATATCACAGAAATATTGATGGATCACATTTGACCCTGTGAAGGGAAGCCTGAACATGGTGCCTGTGTGCAGAGAAGAATAGACCAACCCACTTGCCCATGAGCCACCAGCGGCCTGTGTGCACAGACGTGGGGTGATGGCAAGCCCATAGTGCAGAGGGTGGCAAATGGCAACATAGTGATCATAAGACATCACCACAAGCAAGGCCAGCTCTGTGGATCCAAAGAAGTTAAACAGGAAAATCTGAGCAGCACATGCTGGGAGAGAAATCAATTTACTGCCTGTCAAAGAATTCACAATGCATTTGGGGCTAATAACTGAAATGCAGCAAAGATCTATGAGGGCTAAATTTCCTATAAAGAAATACATTTGAGAGTGTAGAGGAGGGTCAGTCACAATAACAGTAACAATTACAAGATTCCCAGTCAATGCTCCCAGATAAATCACTAAAAGGAGCAGAACTGGCACAACTTGCAGCCCCCGGGAGTTTGAGATATCCATGAGGACAAATTCTGTGAAGATGGTGAGGTTGCTAATGTGCATTTTATATGCTGCAGTCAACCTGGAAGTCAGAGTATAAAATTATAAGGTAACGTTAAAGAGCAAAATGAAGCCAATCCACGATATCAGCAATTAATAAGCAAACACTGGCATCAAGGTAAGGCTTCTAACCTAGAAATCAGGATACAGGAAATCAAGAAATGACAGACTTTAAAAATCAATAAATGAACAAATTTCTTTTTTTGTTTTCTACCACAACTCTGCTGCGCTATACTAACTACAACACTCATGATATAAGATAATCTAAGTAAATATAAATATATCCTATGAGATTTAAAGTTGAACAACCTTTCAATCATTGAGCCCCTTTTACAGTATTTCTTAAAATATACCTAAAACTAAGCCTGGACACATTGAATGATTGCATTCTTATTTTCTATAATATCAAATATTAAAGCAGACATGCCCTGTAAGAAAGTTTTTATATAGACTAGATGATTCTACCACTACACAGCTGTTACTGAATCTCTTCATGTTCCAGGGAACAAGGATGTCTTTATCTCCCCATCTATGGCAATATGACCTAGAAATTGCTTCTGTAACGAAATTAATGAAGAGTTCTGAGGATTGTGTGAAATTTTAACCTAAATGAGACACATTATTACTCTTCAACATTCTTTAATTTTAGGTGCTTTTAAGGAAATGTAGATGAATTCTTTCATTCTTCCTTTGTGACATTACCCATAAAATTATATTTGATTTAGATGGAAGTATGTGTCTGGAATTCCATTGTTTTCATTCAAGTTAACTTTCACAACTGCACACAGAATCTAAGAAAAGCATTGCAGCTGACAATACTCCTACCCACATATCCTTTCACCATCCACCATGAATTCCAATATTTAATGAAGGGATCACATTCTGGCCAAGTCTGTTTCCTCTATGCTTTTCTAGGTTGCAGAAATCTCCTCACTCATAAATAATTATGCTAACTATAATGTATTAAATTGTGCTTGTCTTGAAGCAGTTCAAAGCATAAAAAATCTTATTTCAACATTATATTTTATTGCTAAAACTAGTTATGTTGAAGTAGAATTTAAGTACTATTTAATTTTCATTTGTCAGAAACCTAGAATTAAGGATTTATATTTATACAAGTTTAGAATTTGTATTTTATTAATATTTTCTTTATGTAAAATCCCTTGTCTTTACAAATATATTTTCCAATTTTTGTGAAGATTTTTATATATGGTAATAAAATGTTGTATTGCTTAGTTTGGTTTTATCCAGATGAATTTTTAATTTGTGGCAAAATATTTTGTGCAAATTGCTTCTATTAGGTGGTTTCTTCTAATATTCTCAATTTTTAAAGTACCTGAATCATGTTAAGCCGATAACTTTTTAACTATGAAAACATTACTCAGTGATTAAAGTAAATACAAATGATCTATGGTGCATGTTACTGAATTACTCAGATGTACATCTTGCTTTTTAAAAATATTTTTAAATGTTTGCTTTATCAGGATCAAGCATTAGCCCATGATCATTGAAGTCTCCTTCCTACCGTTCATCTCTTCAGATTGCATCTTACTCTTTATTCTATAGAAATTCTCAAGTTTAATTATGCTAAATTTACTACGCAACCTCTTCTTCAAAATGCATCATGATGGTCAAATGAATAGATATGATCACACCAAGATTTCAGAGTTTTCGTCTTTGCCTTATTACCTCAGGGATCTTTGGGAAGCATTTACTTCACAACTGTAAAATGTGGACAATAGCATAATGAATGGGATTGTTAAATTCTTATCTATTTTTAAAAAGATGATATATAGTAATTTATTAAAATGGATCAGAATAGAGCATGGCTGCTTCATAATATGCAGCAAATAAATATCAGAAATTGCTTATTGTAAAAACTACACTGAAAATCTTTACATTTCCATTGATGTTTTAATATTGATTTTTATTTACTTTGATAGATTTCCATGAAATGCCACCATAACTCTTTTTTTCCTGTGTCTTCCTTAGCTCTCATTTTAAATCTGGCTCAAGAAATATCTCATATTTGTTGCTTCCACAATTTCAATACCAAGGGAATTTTGGTATCAACATACTTATAATATTTTGAGTCAAACTGTGTATTCACAAACAGATCTTCCAGTAACATATTAAAAAATAACATAATGTTAACAATTGAATCAGAAAAATACAGCCTACCTTATGAGAAAAAATGTGTTATATGGGGAAGAAATAATTAAGTGTACAAATGATCTTGAGGCATAGCATTGTTGTTTCAGAGAATTATTCATATATAATATCAAAGAAATAAATCAAATATAATATAGAAATATACCTAAAAAGTGAGAGAAGATTATCTTCCATAACAAATATATCTTTGAAATATTTAAAAGATTGATAACATCCATGATCCTGCTTCTTCCTTCACTGAATAAAATCCCTTATCAGGGAGATACACTTTTAACAACAGTTCTGCTTATGGATTCTTTATATACATCTTTTTCCTTTTGTAAGGACACTTACGGGTCATACCTCCCATGAGACTTGGTTAACTGTCAATCTCAATCTCAAGAGAACTAGCTTTTCTTCAACTCCTGCTTGGTAAGAATTCCTTCTGTATACACTTGAGATAGTGGTGTTTCTCTGAAATAAAATTAGTAAATAATTTTTTGTTAAACTTAACAAACTAATAAGTTATTAAAGTTTCCCAATTCACAGGTGAATCAATATATTTTCAAATTTATATTAGAATATAAATGTCATTTTTTAAATATAGAAACAACATAAAATCTTGTTAATCCTAAACAAATACATTTTCTAACAATTGAGTACTAACATTATGGCATTAAGTAAAATCATATGCAGATAAAAAATTACTGAAAAAATAAAAATCAATTTTGACCAGCTACTAAATTTAATAAAATTATATACTCTAGAATTGATTTTAGAAGGAAAATACGTAAAAAAAATAAAAATTAAATATTGGCTGTGTCACAGAGTGGGACTCACTCGCCAAACATGTTTTGAATAGATCTTTGCAGATAGGATGTGATCACTAAAGTCAGGTTCCCTTCAGAATGTAAATTATTACCTCTAAGAAGAATTTCTTAAGGAAGGAGTCAATAGTTATTGTTCTGAAATTTTTTATTAATGATTGGCAAACTGGAGAGGAGTATAATGTGTGAGAGGCAAAGAAACTCTGTGGAAAATCTTGGAATTGAGGGCTCAAAAATAGATGTCTCTCTGTACCTCTACAGTTTATCACCAGAGTTAAAAAAAAGTCAGGCTGAAGCTTGGTGAGTAGTGATTCGAAGTCAAATCTATAGAAGCAGAAATCCCCTTTTACATTTTGACAACCTCTTTAATTTCTGAATTAATAGAACTGAACTGGATTCTCATATTAACTTTTTCATTTAAACTATTGCAATATTTTCTTGGTTGAAGAATATGAAAAAAAATATTGTCTCATGCAATTATAACGTTACAAAATGAGAGAAGTATATTCACAGCACTTTCAGAAAATTGCCATATTCTTTGATGCTACACCAAAAGTCAATAAATGGTGGTTTCTTAAAGAAGGCTTACAATTTTAATTTCACATCATATTAACAACTTTTCATACTTGGTAAGATTTAAATTCATTGATCTATTAAGGCATTTTGAGTATATCTTTTACTCATACAAGATTTCATCACATCATGAAGTTTCAACTGGAAAATATTGGTTCTCAGATTGATTCAGGTATTTTAAATATCATGAATTTCACTATATATTATAAAAATATTCACATTTACTAAAATTGAAAGAGACCAAAAGCAGTCATGTGATATAGGTTACAGTAGAGCTTTACTTTTTAGATTGAGCTAACAAATGATATTTTAGTTTTAGCTATATACTCTCACTCCTGTAATTTCTTGCATGGAGCTGTGCATCATTACTTATTCATGAAAAGTGTCTTTAGTCACAAAGTAGGTTCCTGTTTTCCCCTCCCTAGAAATTTCCTGATTCTTGCTCCCTAACAAGTTCCTGTTTTGCTTCTTCCCCTAATAAAACACACTGGATGGAGAAGCCTGAGACCAAGGGCACTTTAATGAACAAAGTCAAGGTGGTGAAAAGAGCGGCTATGAGCTCACCACTTCCCCTGTCCTCTGATGCCCACTTTGCAGACCCCTGTTTGCAGGTGGACTCTGCCAATGGCATCCCTGTCCCCACCTCTATTTATCTAATTCTAAGAAAGGCCATTGCCTCCTCCTTCAGGGAGGCAGATTTGAGTCTTGCTCTCCTGACCTCCACCAGATTCTTAATATAACTTTTTCCCTTCTGTGATCAAGTGTTGGGCTGGACTTCAATTCTTTGCACTGGGCAAGGACCCAGAGAAGCTGTAGTGTTCCCCTTTAATAGCCACATCAATTTTATCATTAAGTTCTTTAAGTTCGGGGAAACTTGAATGCTCATGTGGAGGACACAAGTTCTCTAAAATTCTAAACTCTTTGAAACTCAAATTTTATCATTAACTATTTTTGATAATTGTTTCTATAACATTACTTTTCTAGAAAAGACCTGCCAAGCAGCAAAGTATATTTTGCTGTAATCTGTCTTTTAGCAATAATCCATATTTAATTAGCAGCATTTTTAATTTGTTCCATTCTCTTTTATTCTTGATAGATCAAGGAAGGAGGTAATCAACTTGGTTTATCATTTCAAAGAAAATCTTTTGATTTCATCACTTTTTCTTTCTTTCCTTTATATAACATTGATTTGGACTCTTTGTTTTATTATTTTCTTCTTTTTTATACTTAATGGAGGTACACTCTGTTCTTCTCTTCCTGGATTTATGAGAGGTAATTGCAGACCGTTGTTTTTAGACATTCTTCTTTTTAAATATAAGCACTAAAAGATGCAAACTTCTCTCTAGGGATTGCCTTATTTTTATTTCACCTCTTTTGATATATTTTATTTTATTATCATTCCTTGAAAATAAATATACAAATATTTCAAGTTTTCCTTCTGATTTATTTTTGACTCACAAATTTGATATATTTATGTTATTAAATTTCCAAATATTTTGTTGTTCTTGATGTTTAATTTGATTCCATTTTTGTTAGAGAACA
>JAQZBX010113719.1:0-10080 GCA_029593785.1 Cabassous unicinctus
TCTCAATGTCTCTATGCTTCCCCTGCCATTCATAGCTGCTATTCTGTTTCTGTCTCCCTAGTTTATTTATATTTATGTTTTGTATAGTTGGAGTCAAGCAATATGTAGTACCTGTGTTTAGTTTCTTACCCTTATCATACTTCCTTTTTATTTTTTATTTTTTTACCCCTGCTGGAAGATTATGAATATATGACTATATTCTACCATCCATAGTTTGCTTTGGTTGTATTTTTACCTGGTATTAACATCTTATAACATTAACATACATTGGCTCAGTTTCTAAGAAACAATCTTATATGTGCAATATTACCCATATTCATATTTCATATGAGGTTTCTCTATGTTATATTGGTCCCATGTTACATTTTTTAGTTTTTTTTCCAGTAATACACATGACCTTAGACTTTTCCTTTCAACCACTGTGATACCCATATAATAACACTTAACACTGCCAGTTACAAACACCATGATATGCTTTCACCTTTTCTATTCATTTCCAAAGGCTAACAAACAAACTTTTTACCAATTCTGTACAGATTAACCCTTAGCATTCCATTCTCTAACCTCATTCTGTTGTCTGGTGACCTATATTTTAGTTATTAACTCCATGAATTTACATAATATATTTAGTTCATAATAGCTCAGACATACAGTATCTGTCCTTTTGTGTCTGACTTGTTTCACTCAACATATGTCCTCCAGGTTCATCCATGTTGTCCTATGCTTGATGACTTTATTTCTTCTTAGTTGCGTAATATTCCACGATGTGTATACACCACAATTTGTTTATCCATTCATTGATTGATGGACACCTGGGTTGTTTCCATCTTTTGGCAATTGTGAATAATGCCGCTTTGACCATAAGTGTGCAGATGTCTGTTCATATCACTGCTCTCAGTTCTTCTGGGTATATAACTAGTAGTGGTATTGCCTGGTCACATGGCAAATCTATATTCACCTTCCTAAGGAACCTGCCAAACTATCCTCCACATTGGCTGTACCATTTTGCATTCCCACCAACAGTGAATAAGTGTTTCTGTCTCTCTACATTCTCTCCAACACTTGTAGTTTTCTGTCTTTTTAATAGTGGCCATTCTAATAGGTGTGAAATGATATCTCATTGTAGCTTTGATTTGCATTTCCCTAACTGCTAGTGATGTTGAACATTTTTTCATACGTTTTTTCGCCATTTGTGTTTATTCTTTGGACAAATGTCTGTTCAAGTCTTGTTCATTTTTTAATCGGGTCGTTTGTCTTTTTATTGTTGAGTTGTAGTATCTCTATATATTATAGATCTTAAATCCTTATCACATATGTAACTTCCAAATATCTTCTCCTATTGAGTTGGCTGCCTTTTCACCCTTTTGATGAAATCCTTTGAGGTGCAAAAGTGTTTAATTTTGAGGAGGTCCCATTTATCTATTTTTTCTTTTGTTGCTTATGCTTTGAGTATAAAATCCAAGAAACCACCACCTACCACAAGCTCTTGAAGATGTTTCCCTACATTTTTTTCTAGTAGTTTTATGGTTCTGGCTTTTATATTTAGGTCTTTGATCCATTTTGAATTGATTTTTGTATAGGGAATAAGGTAGGGGTCCTCTTTCTTTCTTTTGGTTATGGAAATCCAGTTCTCCCAGCACCATTTGTTGAAGAGACTCTTTTGTCCTGGTAACGTGGACTGGGTAGATTTGTCAAAAGCCGATTGGCCATAGATGTGAGGATTTATTTCTGGACTCAATTCTATTCCTCTGATCAATGTGTCTATCTTAGGCAAATACCATGCTGTTTTGACTACTGTAGCTTTGTAATATGTTTTAAGTTTAGAGAGTGAAAGTCCTCCTACATTGTTCTTCTTTTTTAGGATGCTTTTGGCCAATTAGGTGCCCTTTCCTTTCCAAATAAATTTGGTAAATAATTGCCTTTTCTATTTCTGTAAAGTAGGCTGTTGGAGTTTTGATTGGTATTGCATTGAATCTGTAAATCAGTTTGGGTAGGATTGACATCTTCATGACATTCAGTCTTCCATTCCATGAGCATGGAATGTCTTTCCATTTGTTTAGGTCTTTGATTTCTTTTAGCATTGTTTTGTAATTTTCTGTACATCTTTGGTTAAAATGATTCCTAGATATTTGAGTCTTTTTGTTGCTATTGTAAATAGAATTTTTTCCTGGTTTCCTCCTCACATTATTCAATACTAGTGTACAGAAACATTACTGATTTTTCTGTGTTGATCTTGTATCCTTCTACTTTGCTGAACTCATTTATTAGCTCAAGTAGCTTCCTTGTAGACATCTCAGAAGTTTATATATATAGGATCAAGTCATCTGTGAATAGTGAGTTTTACTTCCTCTTTTCCTATTAGGATGCTTTTAATTTTCTTTGTCTAATTGCTCTAGCTAGAAATTCTAACACAATATTGAACAGTGGTGACAGTGGGCATCCTTGTCTTGTTCCTGATCTTAGAGGGAAAGCGTTCAACCTTTCCTCTTTGAGTACGATGTTGGCTGTGGGTTATTCGTGTATGCCTTTTATCATATTGAGGAATTTTCCTTCTCTTCCTGTCTTTCAAAGTGTTTTTATTCAATCTCTGGTTGGAGTGTGTTCGCTGAAACATTGACAGCAACCATGTGACAGAGGATCCGGCCTCGAGGCTATTCAGAGCCTTGCAGATCAGACTTTCCCAGACTTTGTTCTCCAAACTTTACCTTTTCCCAGGTAGGAAATAATTCCTCTCCTCTCTTTGTCTTTAACAACTAGTCCTGGTCAGTAGGGAGGATGATTGAGAGGGTTGTATCTCTTTGGTTGGTGCAGGCTCCCACGGTAAACAGTGGCGTAGTCTCACCAGGCCTGGAAGGCTCATGGACACAGCAGACCAAATTTGTTGGCCAAAAGCTGAATCAGCCTTAGGCTGCATCCCTCTATTTCCCATTTCCTGTGGAAGTGGATCCCTGTGGTCCCCTCTGTCTGTGGCCGCTTGCCAGGGGCTGGAGAATTCAAAGCTGTCTGCTCCAAGGGTGGGGTTAAGTGCGCTGGTAGCTGCAGCTGCAGCTGCAGCTTCTACTCAACAGTATTTCCATCAAGATTCTTTTCCTGTGCCTCTTTCTCTTCTGGGTGGTGACCAGCCTTCCTCCGGTGTCCTAAACCCCAGAACACTTTTTTCCAGGCCATTTCTGCCTGTTTTCTAGCTGTTTTTCTGGGAGAGAAGTGAGTCCTATGTCTCTTTAATCTGCCATCTTCCCGGAATTCCTCTTTTTTTTTAATTAATGTAAACATTTAGAGCTATAAATTTCCCTCTCAGTATTGCCTTTGCTGCATGCCATAAGTTTTGGTATGTTGTATTTTCTTTCCCATTCTCCTTAGGATATTTTCTAATTTTGCTTCTAATTTCCCTTTTAACCCATTGGTTGTTTAAGAGTATGTTGTTTAATTTCTACGTATTTGTGAGTTTTCCATTTTCTTCCTCTGTTATTGATTTCTAGCTTCATTCCGTTGTGGTTGGAGAATATATACTGTATAATTTCAATTTTTTTTGAATTTATTGAAACTTCTCTTCCAAACCAACCTATAGTCTATCCTGGCGAATGATCTGAGTGTACTTAAGAGTAATGTGTATTCTTTTTCTTTTGGGTAAAGTGTTCTATATATGTCTGTTAGGTCTAGTTGATTTAGACTATCATTCAAGTCTTGTATTTCCTTATTGATCTTCTGAGTAGATGTTCTATGCGTTATTGAAAGTGGTGGTGTTAAAGTCTCCTACTCTGCTGAGAGCAGTGTGTTGAAGTTTCTGCTGTTAGGTGCATATATGTTTATAATTGTTACATCTTCCTGTTAAACTGTCCCATTATCAGTATGTAATGACCATGTTTGTCCCTCATAGCTGTTTCTGACTTAAACTCTATTTTACTTGATATTAGTATAGCCAACCCAACTCTCTTTTGGTTACCACTTGCATGGTATATTTTTTGCCTTCCTTGCACCTTCAGCATACTTATATCTTTGTATTTAAGGTGATTCTCTTGCAAACAGCCCATAGTTGGATTATGCTTTTTTTATCCATTCTACCAATTTCTGCCTTTTGACTGGAGAGTTTAACTGCTGATAATACAGGACTTTC
Organism: Cabassous unicinctus; assembly: GCA_029593785.1. Classification (NCBI taxonomy): domain Eukaryota; kingdom Metazoa; phylum Chordata; class Mammalia; order Cingulata; family Chlamyphoridae; genus Cabassous; species Cabassous unicinctus. Next base: position 4,115 of record JAQZBX010113719.1, read on the forward strand.
TTGTGCCAGTTTGCTAGCCTGTATAAGTCATGTACCTTTTTGTCCTTCACTTCCGTTAATGCTTACTTTTATATTTCTTTGATTTATTTGTTCCATATTGACTGCCTTCTCATTTCTATCTGGATGTATTTTTCATCTATTTTCCTTATGGTTTCATGGGGTTAAAATTTAACATCCTAAACATATAACAGTCATATTTAGTTTGATACCAACTTAACTTTGATAGCGTGCACATATTCCCTCTGACTCCCCACCATTTTTTTCACATTTGTTACCACTTATGTCTTTGTATAGTGTAGGTCCAAAACCATAAATTTATCATTACTTTTTATGGATTTGCATTTTAGCACCTGCAGAAAGTAAGAAGTGGAATTACATACCAAATGATAAGATACAGTAATACTGGCATTTATAATTATCCAAATGGTCACCTTCTACAGGTCTTTGCTTCTTTATGCCATTTTGAACTAGTGTTTAGTGTCCTTTCCTTTCCGTTTGAAGAACTCCCATTTAGCATTGTTTGTAGGGCAGGTCTAGTGGTGATGAACTCTTTTAGCTCTTGTTTATCTGAAAATGTCTTAATCTCTTCTTCAGTTTTGCAAGAAAGTCTTGCTAGATATAAAATTCTTGCCTGGCAGTTGTTTTCTTTCAGCACGTTAAGTATTTCAACCCACTGCCTTCTTGCTTTCATGGTTTCTGATGAGAAATTGGCTCTCAATCTAATTGGGACTCCCTTGTACGTAACATGCTGCTTTTCTCTTGCAGCTTTCAGAACTCTCTCCTTGTCTTTTCCTTTCAATAGTGTGATCAGTATATAATGGGGTGTACTTTTCTTCATGTTTATCCTGTTTGGTCTTCTCTGAGCTTCTTGGATGTGCGTATTCACATCTTTTGCTGTGTTTGAGAACTTCTCTATCATTTCTTTGAATAAGTGGTGCTTTTGTTGGTGTCCCAGAGGTGTCTTAGGCTATTTAAAAAAAATTTTTTTTTATTGAAGTATATCATTCATACATGACATGCATAAACAATAAGTGTATAGCAAAGATTGTGAACTTACAAAATAAACATACATAGCATCATGCGGGGATCTCATACATCACACCTCCACCAACACTTTGCATTGTTGTGAAACATTTGTTACAAACTATGGTAACTATATTACCACCAACTATAGTCCCCATCCTACATTTGGTACATTTTTCCCCCAACCCACCCTATTTTTAAAAAATATATTTTATCACAGAGATTGTGAACTGGCAAAACAATCATACACACATGTAGAATTCCCATACAATACCCCTTCACCAACACACCACACCGTGCTGGGATATTTGTTATAGATTATGAGATAATATCATCAGACAATTACCACCAACCATGGCCCAACGCATACATTTGGCACATCTTTTCCATACACCTCCATTATCAACGCAGTACATCTTTGGCATTGATGCAAGAATATTATAGTATTGTTGTTAACCATAGTCTATAGGTCACACCAATTGTAGTTTTCCCATGCTTCTCCACATTCCCACCACCCTGCAATAGTGATGTACATCTACTCTAGCTCACAGAAGGGCACTCTTGCATTTGTATCATCAACCACAATTCTCATCCATCTCTGGGTTCACTGTATTATTCAGTCCCTAGAATATTCTTTAGCTTGCTTTCAATTGACATTTACTTCCTCAGACTACCCTTTTCAGCCACAATCCCATTTATAAACCAGTTGCTACTCACTATAATGTGTGACCATCAACTCTTCCAGTTCCATACTTTTACAGTCAAGTTAATTAAAGTGTCTACATACATTAAGCATCAGTAGTTCTTTTCATCCCTCCGCTTATCTCCTAATAACCCATACTCTAAATTTTAACTCCATGTGTTTATTCTTTGTATTTAGTTCATATTAATGAGACCATGCAATATTTGTCCTTTTTTGTCTGGCTTGCTTTGCTTAGTATAATGTCTTCAAGATTCATCCATGTTATCAATGTGTCCCAATTTCATTTCTTCTTGCTGCAGCATAGTATTCCATTGTATATATATACCACATTTTGTTTTTCCATTCATTGGTTGATGGACACTTGGGTTGTTTCCATCTTTTGGCAATTGTGAATAACACCACTATGAACATCGGTGTGCAGATGTCTGTTCATGTCACAGTTTTTAGTTCTTCTGGATATATTCCTAGTAGAGGAATTGCTGGATCATAAGGCAGTTCTATATTTAGCTTCTTGAGGAACTGCCAAACTGTTTTCCACAGAGGCTGTACCATTTTACACTCCCATCAGTGAAGGAGTGTTCCTATTTCTCCACATCCTCTCCAGCACTTATTGTTGTCTGTTTTTTTAATAATGGCCATTCTGTGCAGTGTTAGATGATATCTCATTGTTGTTTTAATTTGCATTTCCCTAATAGCTAGTGATATGGAACATTTTTATGTGCTTTTTGGCCATTTGTATTTCCTCTTTGGAGAAATGTCTATTTAAATCTTTTGACCATTTTTTAATTGGATTGCTTGCTCTTTTATTGTTGAGTTTTATGAACTCTATATAGAATGGACATCAAACCCTTATCAGATACGTGGTTTCCAAATATTTTTTCCCATTGAGTGGGCTGCCTTTTCACCTTCTTGATGAAATCCTTTGAATCACAGAAGTGTTTAAGTTTGAAGAGGTCCCATTTATCCATGTTTTCTTTCATTGTTCATGCTTTTGGTGTAAGGTTTAAGAATCCACCACCTACCACCAGGTCTTGAAGATGTTTCCCTCCATTTTCTTCTAGGAGCTTTATTATACTTGTTTTTATATTTAGGTCTTTGCTCCATTTTGAGTTAATTTTTTTTTTATACAATTTATTGAAGTATATCATTCATACATGAACATACATAAACTATAAGTGTTCAGTAAACATCGTGAATTTACAAAATAAACATGTATAATATCATGCAGGGCTCCCACACATCATCCCCCCACAAACACCCCACATTGTTGTGAAACATCTGTTAACAAATCATGAAAGAGCATCGTCGAAGTATTACTACTAACTATAGTCCATATCTTCCTCCCCTATACATTTTTTTTAAGGATTTATTTATTTACTTTTATCAATTCTCCTCCCCCCCCGCCCATTTTTGCTCTTTCTGTGTCCATTTGCTGAGCAACTCTCTGTTTCCTGCTCTCTCTTCTCATCCTTCTCCTGTCTTCACTGGGATTCAATCCTCGGAACCTCCAATGTGGGAGAGAGGCATCCTCCTGCCTGTGCTACCTTAGTTCCTGGTTTTTCGGTCTGTCTCATCTTGGCTCTCCCTTGTGTCACTCTCCTATATGTCATCATCTTGCTGCATGGCTCGCGGGGTCTGGAGGCTGACCCGCGCACAGGGCCTGACGGCTTACCCGGGGGCTGGCAGCTCACTCGCTCACAGGGCCTGGCACCTCACCCAGGGCCTGGTGGCTCACCCGCACACGGGGCCTGACAGCTTACCTGCTCGCGGGGCCTGGTAGCGTACCCGCGCACAGGGCCTGGTGGCCCACACACATTCTATATTTTTCTTTTCTTATTTTTACCGGGAGGTCCCGGGGATCGAACCCAGTTCCCTCCATAAGGGAGACGGATGCCCAAGCACCCGAGCCACATCCGTGCCCCTGCTGTATCTCTTAAGGTGGACCAAAGATACCCAAAGTTACAGTTTTTTCCCATACAGGATGGTCATACAAACAGCTCCCCAAAATGAAAAGCCCAGGACCAGACGGTTTTACAGGTGAGTTCTACCAAATTTATAGCCCTCAATGCTTACATTAAAAAAGAAGAAAGCTAAAATCAATGACCTAATTATACAGCTGGAGGAACTAGAAAAAGAACAGCAAACTAATCCAAAAGCAAGTAGAAAGAATGAAATAATAAAGATCAGAGCAGAAATAAATGAAATTGAGAACAAAAAACACACAAAAAGCAGAGAGAATTAACAAAACCAAAAGTTGGTTCTTTGAGAAGATTAACAAAATTGACAAACCCTTAGCTAGACTGATTAAGAAAAAAAGAGAGAAGATGCAAATAAATAAAATATGAAATGAAAATGGGAACATTACTACTGACCCCACAGAAATAAGAGAGATCATAAGAGGATACTATGAACAACTTTATGCCAAAAAACTAGAGAATATAGATGAAATGAAAAAATTCCTAGGAACATGCAAACAACCTACACTGACCCTAGAAGAAATAGAAGACCTCAACAAACGAATCACAAGTAAAGAGACTGAAACATTCATCAATTTCATTTGTGAATTTTCCCTTTTTCTGCCGCTTGTTGATTTCCAACTTTATTCCATTATGATCAGAGAAAGTGCTTTGTATAATTGCAATTTTGTTGAATTTATTGAGATCTGCTTTGTGACCCAGCATATGGTCTATCCTGGAGAAAGATCCATGAGCACTTGAAAAGAATGTATATTCAGCTGTTTTGGGTTGCAGTTGTCTGTATATGTCTATTAGGTATAGTCCATTTGTCATATTATTCAAGCTTTCTGTTTCTTTATTGATCCTCTGCCCAGATGTTCTATTCAATGCTGAGAGTGGTGTATTGAAGTCTGCAACTATTATTATAGAGATGTCTATTTCTCCCTTCAGTTTTGCCAGTGTTTGCCTCATGTACCTTGGGGCATCCTGGTTAGGTGCATACACATTTATGATTGTTATTTTTTCTTGGTGAATCATTCCTTTTATTAATATAATGTCCTTCCTTGTCTCTAATAACAGTTTTGCTTTTAAAGTCTATATTATCTGATATAAGTATAGCTATCCCAGCTTTTTTTTAGTTACTGTGTACATGGAATATCTTTTTCCAACTTTTTACTTTCAATCTATTGGTATCTTTGTGTCTAAGGTGAGTCTCTTGCAGACATCATATTGATGGCTTATATTTTCTTATCCATTCCGCCATTCTGTGCTTTTGATTGGGGAGTTTAATCCATTAACATTCAATGTTATTACTGTAAAGGCAGTTCTCATTTCATCCATTTTGATCTTTGTGTTTATCATTTTATTTTTGACACTTATAATTACTGTTACTGATACAGTCATCATTTCTAGACTCTCTTCCAAGCCTCTCTCTCCTGTCTTTTCTTTTCAGGCTGTAAAACACTCCCTTTAGTATTTCCTGCAAAGCTGGTCTTTTTGTTATAAACTCTTGCAGTTTCTGTTTATCTGTGAATATTCTAAACTCACCCTCATCTGTGAAAGATAATCTTTCTGGATATAAAATTCTTGGCTGGCAATTTTTCTCTTGCCCTTAGTATCTTAAATATATCATGCTACTGCCTTTTTGCCTCCGTGGTTTCTGATGAGAAGTCGGAATTTAATCTTATTGGGTATCCCTTATAGTTTATGCATTGCTTTTCTCTTGCTGCTCTCAGAATTCTCTTTGTCTTTGGCATTTGACATTCTGATTAGTATGTGTCTCGGAGTTGGTCTATTGGATTTATTTGGATGGGAGTACGTTGTGCTTCTTGGACAGGGATATCTATGTCTTTCAATAGGGTTGGGAAATTTTCTACCATTATTTCTTCAAATATTCCTTCTGCCCCTTTTCCCTTCTCTTCTCCTTCTGGGACACCTATGACATGTATGTTTGCACGTCTCTTGCTGTCATTTAGTTCCCTGAGACCCTGTTCAATTTTTTCTATTCTTTTTTTCATCTGTTCTTTTGTATGTTCGCTTTCGGAGGCCATGTTTTTGAGTTCACCAATCCTTTCTTCTGCTTCCTCAAATCTGCTGTTATATGCCTCCAGTGTATTTTTAATTTCATTTATTTCACCTTTCATTCCCATAAGGTCTGCTGTTTTTCTATGTATGCTTACAAATTCTTCTTTGTGCTCATCCAGTGTCTTCTTAATATCCTTAATCTCTTTAGCCATCTCATTGAATTTATTAAGGAGATTTATTTGAACATTTATGATTAGTTG
>JAQZBX010113720.1:0-10080 GCA_029593785.1 Cabassous unicinctus
TACCCATCCTCCGGTCCAGAACCTGTGCATCTTCTAATCCCTCAGAGACTCCCCACACCCATCTCTGCCATATCCAGGCAATGGCCAAGTACCATCCATAACCCTTAATTCTCACAGACCTGTATTATCTCTCCTCAGACTATTACAGACTTCCTTAGAGATGCTCTATCTCCAGGGTCACCTCCTCCATTGACTCATCCATCCATTCATTCATTCCAAATGATTGGAGCACACAGTGACTGGAGAAGACCTCTTTGAAGGGGTGACCTCTGAGCTGGATCATCTGATGGAGTGAGCATGGAGGTTTCTGGGGGCAAACCACTCCAGGAAGAGCAAATAATATGTGCAAAGGTCATGGAACAGTTGTGTTTGATGACTAACAAGGAGGCAGAGAATCCTTGCTGAGTGGAAGGAGATGTGGTCAGAGCAGCCATCCCAGGCTGAGTCATGGACGAGACCCCTCCCCCCATTGACAAGTTAGAGCAGAAGGGAGATGTTTTTAGAGGCTCCCAACTGGAAGCAAGGATGGAAGCACAGAGATCAATGAGACCATTGCATGGATACAGATGACGAAGACTAGGAGGGGAGCAGTTTCTCCATACTGGCCCATGCTCACAACATGCACAGACACACCAACATCCAACCCCAATTTTCCCCATTGCCCACAGAATAAAATCCAAACTCTGGACCCCTCTTCTAGCTCGTGTCCTGCTTAGTATGTCATGATCCTGCACTAGCACCTTCCATTCCCTCTGCCAGGAATGCCCTGCCCTCCTTTGTCTCTCCATTTATTCGTCAATACCCTGATTTTCTATGTGCTCCTTCTGGAAGCCATCCTTGATCTTCTTCTCTTTTCCCTCTCTCCAAAATTGACCTCTTCCTCAGAGTTGTCTCTACCCCATTGGCCATAAACCTATGATTGTATTTCTCACTTTGTACTGTAATTATCCACTTTCCAGTCTTTCACCCTTATACACTGTGAGCCCCTTAAAGTGCAGCATTCCCATATTTTAATTTTTTAGCCCTTTGCACAATCACTTACATCAAGTATGTGTTTAATGACCTTGTATTTAAATTGATTCAATATTACCAGAATGCTTTCTGGGTAATCCTTAAAAATAAAGCAGATTGTCTGATATTGCTTGGGTATCTCTTTGCCTGAATGTCAAGAGTCTGTTGTCATCCCTTCGGTACTTTTGTCTCAATTTCATATGTCACACTGCCAATTACCATATGAGCGCTAATTCAGAATTTAGTAATTAAAGCTTTCCTACATAACTTTCTCTCCACCTTCTCCCTCTCCTGGGCTCCTGAGTGGTGAATTTTGTGTTAACCAGCACTAGACTTTCTGACCTCATGCCAATCCTAGACTAACTCCTTTGTAATCAAAAACAAGTAAAAGGCATACCCCTTGTTGAATCATCTTGACTTCATTTTACCCAAATGCAGCTTTAAATGTTCTGTCTTGAAATACATGATAAATGTTCCTGTCCAGTCCTTCAGCTGGGGTCTGCTTCACTTCAGTAGCTCACAGATTTTTCTCAAACTCCATGGAACACTAGCAGAGTGAAGCTCAATTGTAGCCTGTGTCTGCTTGTGTGATGTGGTTTGGTATTGGCCTGGCCACAATTCTTACGTCCTGATGCGAATTTCATTTCCTGTTGCTTATCCTGTGTGTTAACTTTCCGCTTGGTAAAATTGAAAATTCCCAATGAAAGCATTCTACAATTGATTAGACCTGGGCTGCTTAGCAATTTCTTTCTAATCTCTTTTATTGTGCTTTCCATAAAAATGACAGCCCTGGTATAAATCCTAGTTTAAAATCAATACCAGTAAGTGCTAATCTTTTCACAGCATTGGAGATGAAAATGTCAAATAGCACCTGCTGGGTGTTAGAAGTCCCGCTGTAAATCATCAAAAATTAAAGCAACACCAAATTGATTCCCCTTCCTTTAAAAAATATTGCTTTCAAATTCATTTTTTCCATTGAGTTATTCTTTTTTATTTTCACTTATATTCTGGTTGGATGACATTGATCAGCTGAGCTCAGCGTGGCAAATATGTTGATGACTTGTGGCAAAATACGGGACCCAGCTCAGTACTAGGAAGACCCCTAGTCTTAGACCCTAGGCTTACCTTAGGGTAAATTTGATACTTTAGAACACAACACATATGTTTAAGTTACATTTTAATCATTCATCCTCTGAACACACTTCAATAAAGTGGAATCTTGGTTGAAGAAGCTACACTACAAGAAGATATTCATTATGGTACAACAATGAAAAAGAATTCCTCGCCTTTGGTTTCCCATCCTTAAAACTTTTGCCAAAGCTACCACAGCTATACTAGGAGATTCCCCCACTAAGGATTGGCTGCCTAGAAGCTTGGGCATCTCACATTCAAGACATAGGAAAATACATGGCTTGAGTGCTAGTTTTCAAGTGATCCTTAAAGAATTGGGCAATTTTATGGTTTGTAATTCCAGAGGAACTATAACCAAGCATCTTGCCTAACTTCCCATTCCATTCATTTTATCAATAAAAAAATGAGACATTGGGAAATTAATGACAAAGCCAGGGTCACAGATTTAGAGGCAAAGCATCAGATATCCAGATATTTATTCCGTGGCTCTAGTTATTACATCACAGAGGAAACAAAAAACTGCATCTACATTGAACACAGGGCATATAAAAAATCTGGACTGTTTGTGTGTGTTCATAAAAATAGTTAACACACAAGAGTATAAACTCTGCATCTGTGCTAATGAAACAGGAGTGGCAAGTGAAAATATATTACAGATAAGGCAAAAACTTCATTTAACTGGTTAGTTTCAGATTTCCTTCCAGACAAAATATTTCTTATGCTTCCTGTTTATTTCCCTTAGGAAATATGCATCCCAAAGGAGAGGCAGGGAAAAAAAGTCCAGTAGACAAAACAGTTCAGCCTTTAAATAATGGAAGATTGGGGGTATATCCATGAATTGACAACAAATATCTCCCCAATCTCTGTTTAGTTCACAGAGTTATTCAATATTTTAAATTCATTAACAGCAGTAACCAAAAATGTAAGACCCTCCAAATTATCTCTCCCTCTTCTTATCAGCTAAACTCTTGAAAGAGTAGCAAGTGCAGATAACTGTGGGGCCAGTTAGGTAATAGAAATGTGCAGCGTGGACTGGATACAGACTGTGCCAAATTGAAAATCACATCCAAAGGAAACAACCCATGATCAGCTCCAACAAACTGTTGGCATGAAAGAATGCAGATACAATGTTCCTAGCTCTTCTAATTTTTGCAGAGATGCCAGAAATCCAAAACCTGATGTGAATTTTCCTAATTTATAAATTTGGCAGTTAAGTTAAAATAATTTAAATACTGCATGAACAAAAGAAAACACACCTGAGGGCCACCCGTTGTAAGAACTGTAACTTACAACCAGGAAGTCAACCTAGGGTTTAATTAACAAGAAAGGGGAAGCCATAAAAATTACCATTTTCAAGGGCAACTCTAGTTTTTCTTGACAGTTTCCATTTACCAGCACTTAACATGTTTATAATTTAATGAGCATGTGTCATATGGAAGAACAAATTTATATCACAAATAGAGAGGTCAGCATTCAATTCCAAGTTCTAGAGAGATGCTGCAGTCAGGGGAGTGAACAGTGACAGGGGAATCAGATCTGATTTGCCTCTAATTGAGCTGTGTGAGTGTAATTGAATCACTCAGCTTGTGTGTGCAGTCTTTCTTGTGAATTGGGAAGAAAAATGCTCAGTTACTTGACCCACAGGGTTATCCTAACAGAGGGTGAATACTAGATAAAAATAAAAAATTCCTTTTAGAACTGCTTAAGAGAATTCAGAAGGAATTGGCACTTTGGTGTAAATTCTGAGAAGAGACACAAAGGTGCAGAAGGATGAAAACAGGAACACTGAGGAATGGAGAAGTGGGCAGTGTGAATGCTCTCAGCCTCGAGCCCCTGGGAATCTCCTTTTGCAATTTCTGTGCCTCTCTCCTGGCGTCTGTGTGTGCTGGCTTCTAACAGCTGCACTGGTCTTAGAGAGAGGTTTACCCCCATGAGTTGGTCCTTCGTCAATGACAGGTCCTTTGCCGCCAGTTGAGACAAACTCTGAGATGTGATTTACACTCCAGAGACCCCCAGTGGGATCAGGCTAAGGCTGAGACTGGCCTGAAATCACATGATGGCCAGGCTACCTCCCTGTATTAGTCAGCCAAAAGGGGCACTGATACAAAGTGCCAGAACTCTGTTGGCTTTTATAAAAGGTATTTATTTGTGGTAGAAGCTTACAGTTTCCAGGCCCTAAAGAGTCCAACTCAAGGTACCATAAGAGGTACTTTCTCACCCAAAGTCTGTTGCCACGTGTTGACGCAAGATGGTGGGCGATGTCTGTGAGGACTCAGCCTTCCTCCTTCCTCTTAAGGCTCCATGGTCCCAGCTTTTTCCGATCTTAGCTGTAGCCTGGCATAAGGCTCATCTCTCTTCCCAGGGCTCATTTCTTTTCAGGCTCAGCTGCTCTGGTCTCTCCACAAGGTCAGCTGTAGACTATCAGGCTCATCTCTCTTCCCAGGGCCATGTCTATGGAGCCCTCTCTCTTCTTGCATATCTGCTTGTGTGTGTCTGCTTCAGTGTGAGAGTCTGTTTTATCAACCCAGGGCGGCTGGGACTCGATGCAGAGTCGCACTTTAATGACATGGCTGCATCAGAGTCCTAATCTTAACACAATTTAATCAGACATCTCAGCTGAATCTAATACAATCAAAGGGTTATCATGCCAGAGGAACAGATCAGTTTACAAACATAATCTCTATTTCTTTTAGGAATTCATAAATAATATCAAAATGCTACACTCCCCTTCCCTTTCCTGTTTCCCCCACTCCCCCACCAGTCTCCCGGGTGCACATCCTTATTAATCACTTACACATGAATCCTCTTCTCTGAGTCTGTCCTAAAATATTTGCAAGTTTATTGAAACTGAATTATTTTATTAGGAAAAATATTTTTTTTCCTTCCAAAAATGTAAGACATTGTTAAAAATGAAACAAATTTTTGTTTCAACTCTAGAAAGGTTGTAGTGGTTTGTGTTTGTGTAAATGATTAACGTTACTAAATTACCTAAGAAACAGTTATATCCTTCACAACACCATATCCAACTTCATAGCATTGTGTGGCACATTTCTTACTGTGCAGTTAGGGACCTTTAGGCATTAGACAGGATATGATGGCCAAGAAGCAAAACAGAAAACAGAAACCATTTTCATTTTAACAGATTCATTAGATGTGAGGAATTATGATGTAAATCATAATTTTAGCGTTTCTTGGATTTGGTGATCAGATATGTTTTCTTTTCTTTCTTTTTTTTTGAAGATTTATTTTATTTACTTATTTATTTCTCCCCCTTGTTGTTTTGCACTTGCTGTCTGCTTTCTGTGTGTTCTTCTGTGTCTGCTTGTCTTCTCTTCAGGCAGAACTGGGACCTTCTGGAGTGGGAGAGAGGGGTTCAGTCTCTTGCACCACCTCAGTTCCCTCGTCTGCTGTGTCTCTTATTGTCTCTCCTCTGTGTCTCTTTTTGTTGCATCATCTTGCTATGCCAGCTCTCTGCGTGGACCAGCACTCCTGCACGGGCCAGCACTCCTGCGTGGGCCAGCACTCCTGCATGGACCAGCACTCCTGCGTGGGCCAGCACTCCTGCGTGGGCCAGCACTCCTGCGTGGGCCAGCACTCCTGCGTGGACCAGCACTCCTGCACGGGCCAGCACTCCTGCGTGGGCCAGCACTCCCGCATGGCCAGCACTTCGTGTGGGCCAGCTTTCTGCTCAGGCCAGCTCATCATATGGGCCAGCTTGCCTTTCACCAGGAGGCCCCGGGAATCGAACCCTGGACCTCCTATATGGTACATGAGAGCCCAATCACTTAAGCCACATCCGTTTCCCTGTTTTCTTTTTTAATATGTTTTATTTTTACAAAGAAAAAGATACATAAGGTGGACTTTATTATTGCATTATTTTCCCAAATCCCAACATGGAGAAAATATTTCTTCAACAGCGCAAGCTACATTAACTAATCAATGCCGTGGTAATCTTCAAATGCACAGATGCACAATTGGACTAACAGGTATCTGTGCAGTTAATTGTAACAAACAGAATACTGAAACCATAATGCATTTTTCAAAATGACTTAGTTGAGCACTTCAAATCTAGTCATATTTCAGATGTATTTGGTTATAATTGTGAAAATCAGTAGGCAGATGAAATCCAAGGAGTTTCCGTGCTGTGCTTAAGAACTATGTACTATTTGTCTTGTTTTAATGATCTGTTCAGTTAGAGGTGTATCTGATCTGGAAAATATATTCTCATAGATAGACATTTTCTTTTTTTTTTTAATTTTTATTTTTAAGAGAAGAGGAATGGGAAAAATATTAAAATGTGAAAAAGGGTCTTAGGCTGCTGAAAGAAGGAGTAGTGGAACTGGTTTGCTAAGCCATATCTTCCCTCAATTATATAACCAGCTGACTTCTAAGGCTATTTCAAAAATAATTCAGTAAACATGAGCTCACGTTTTTGTAATATAGAAAAATCTAGCCCAAGAAGTCAATGGAGTAACATTTTCAAATTTAAAATCTAGACATTTGTATCCAGCAAAACTACAGTTTAATTGCATAGGCAAAATATCAGCATTCTTAGGCATGTGAGTTCTCAAGAGAGATGGGCACAGAAAGAACCACTGTGCCAAAGCCCTTCTCCAAGAAGGAAAAAAAGGAGGTCAGGAGGAAGCAGTGGTGTATGGGACGTAGGGTACGTAATGCTTACTGTTGACTAAACCATTAACAAGTAAGTATATCCATAAGAATATTCAACCCAAATTCCAGATTATCCTAACATGGCTGGAAGTGATGTGAGAAACTGAACAAGAATGGCACAGTTATTGATCAGCTTCAGAAACTGAGAGGGATAAATCAACTTAACAAATGGTCTTAATGTGTTTTAAACCTTAATGAATAAAAACAGAATGTTTAATTTTCAAACCAACAGTACAAAATTGAAATTAGAAATAAATCCAAATAGAAGACGATTTGAAAGATGGATTTAAATCCATTTTTATAGCCTCAGGTTAGGTATATATTGTGCATTGGGATATTAGCTAGTAAGAGAATGACGCCACCTCAATTAGAAAGACATTTAAAATGATTTCATCTTAATTATTACTTTTAATTTCTATTTGGGGTATGTTTCATAATATATATAATGGATTAATACAGGTATGTCATTTTAAAATTAATAAATAACTTTACATTAGATGCAACTCAAATGCATTTTGCTGATAGGACATGTGAACAAGAAAGCTTGGTGCACAGAGTGAAGTCCAGCCTTCTCTCACTGGCATTCTGTGTCCGTTCAAGTCCTGGCCCATTGTCCGATTCCAGTCTCATCACTCTCTCTTCCCTCCATTAAACCTCAGTTTTAACTTGGTTGTCTCCTAAGTCGTCTCATCCCTCACCCTGCATGATCTCACTCCCTGGAACAACCTTCTCCTATATGGACCCTTTCCTGCCTCCATCCCACATCAAAGTTTGCCTCCTACAGGAAGCCCTCCTTGCCTATCTCAGCCCGTCTTGATACTGGTTTGACAGACAACATTCCCAGCTTCAATCATTGGTTACCTTTCCATGTATCCGAATTTTGTCCTTCCGACTAGATATTAGGCTCCTAGGGGTATGGACAGACCATGGCTAATGCTTTTTTGAGTCCTTCCCCTATAGGGAAGGGAGCACATTATAGACCCTGAAACAAATATTTGTTTATAAAAGACTGACTTGTGGACAGTTTATTTTCCCTGAGAATGTAATATGTCCCATCCTTCACCTTCCCTGCTTGAGTATTGCTGACTAACCCCTACAGGAATTGAGACCTTAAACTAAAGCAGAAAGAGGATGTATCCCAGAGTTCAGAGATCTAGAGACCTGGATTTGAGTTACAGGTCAGCTGCTATAAAACTCCCCTTAGTCTCAGTTTTCTCATCTACAAAACGGGGATAATGATGACCAACACATACAATTGTGAAGATTAAATGAGATAGACAATATAATAAGGAGCTTAATAAGTCTTTGTAGTCACTCTCTGTTTATGTCAAAGAGCCTTCTGCTAGGAACCTTTAAGCAAAAATCAAGAGAAGAGTGGTTTGCATGTTCCAATTTCCTAGAGGATGGAGAACAATTCTCATTAGTTCAACAGACCTAAACGTTACTCCACCAGGCAAAGGATCCTTATGTCACTACAAAAAGTAAGGCCTAAGTCTCTTATCTCCCAGATCAGTTTTCCTTGTATTCTAAAGAGAAAAGGGAAGGTTTAGCATCTGAATTCAACTCTACAATCATTTGTTGAGCAATTACACAATTTAAAAAGCACTGCAAATCCAGAATTTCTCCTTCTCACTCAATAACCATCCCTCCGCTCTTCCCTCTTCCCTCCAGGTAGCCAACACTCTCTCCTCTGCCTCCTCCCAAGTCCCAGCCCCTTGGCTTTCCTGCCTGCCAATCAGCCCTGGTTCTTGGGCGTGGCCGACTCTGGGGGTGGAACCAGGTCTTTGGTTTTCGTCCTGCAGCTTGAAGTAGGAGAGCCATTCTAGCCCAGCCCACCGCGCCTTCCAAGCTAAGTCATGAAAGTGGGGCAAGGGGAAGTCCACAGTTGGATAGAGAGATTGCTGGAATATATAGTATTGAAAACCATTGATCCATTATTTAAAGAAAAGGCACCTTAAATTAAGACATGCCTGAAAGATGCTCAGCCTCAAGGCAGCCAGGTGTCCTTTCTGTTGCTCAGTTGCTGCCAACTGAGCATGAACCCAGAGGTCCCAGTCTGTGGACTCACTGAAGCCTCTCTCTTTCATTTGCCCTCCCTTGACCTGAAAAGCCGTGGTGCTTACATAGATCCAGGGCAGAATTTAGTCCCCAGAAATAATTGCCTTCTTTGTTTGGTGACTTCTCTTTGTTGGGCATTGTATGTGTTGCCCTTGTAAATCGTGGAGATTATTTAGGAACCTGAAGGTGTAATCAGGCTGGGCAATCCATGTCATATGCCTTAGTGCCTCCAAACTGAAGGAAGGGGTGGGGAAAAAGAACTGTCTCTTGGAACTGCTGCCTTCCCCTTGCCCAGAGGAGCCTGTGGTCTTTTCCAGGATCCGGTCTTCCAGGCTGGCACTTGCAATCCTGTCGAAGTCAGGATGCTCGTTTTCCCACAGTACTAAAGTAGGTATGAGGCCTGGCATCCTTTCTGCCCTGCTGCTCAGCAGTCACCAACTCAATCCCTGAATATTCACAGTGGCCAGGTCTCAGGGAGGGTCTTGGGGTGCATTTGAGACTTGTAAAGGTGGCTATAAATTTTCAAAGGAGCTGGCATTCCCAAAGGAATACAATAAAGAAATTTCACTAAGAAAGTGGACTTCAGGGGAAAGTGAAGAGCCAAAGAAAGGGGTTTCTCCAATAACAGCCTTCCTTGCCTTCTTAAGGGAAGATCGTAGACTTGAGTGCCAGCTGCAGGAAAATTTATTCCAATTAAACAAGTATTTTGAGTATCTTTATACTTATGGCTGTGAGCAAAATCTTGACTGGTGTTTTAATTCTCTGCCCATAGCACCTAAACTCGTAGGTGCTCAAGAAATAACTGGTTGATTCCAAAGAATTCTATCACTTGGCACTTAAAATAACTCTCAGAGAAACCTAATATATATACATGAAGCAAATAAACTATATAAACCAAATATTGGTAGATGTCAAGTTTTTATGATCAAAAACATGCTATTAAAGTAAAATAGAGAATGGGTTTAAGGCTGGCTACTACTTTTGAGCAGTACTTATTGTATATCAGACATTGTGCTAAGTACTTTACATGTGATACCATATTTGCCCAATGAGGAAGGTACCCTTTTTGAAGATTGAAACTAAGACTTGAGGAGGTTAAGTAACTAGCCAAGGTGATATAGCTAGGAAGTTATAGAATCCAGATTTGACACCAAATCCACTTAAATAAAAGGCGCCTGCTCTTTCCTCTGGCCATGGGGGGGGGGGGGG
>JAQZBX010113721.1:0-10080 GCA_029593785.1 Cabassous unicinctus
GTATGCCCCATCCATGGGTGTGCCACCAGGCTGCACAAGAAGATGAGCCACCAGGCCCCACAAGCCACACAGCAGGATGATGACAAAACAGGAGAGTTACACTAGGGACAGCCAAGATGAGATGCACTGAAAAACTGAAAAAAGGTGGCACAGGTGGTAGGATGCCTCTCTCCCACATTGGAGATTCTGAGGATTGAATCCCAGTGAAGACAGGAGGAGAAGGATAAGAAGAGAGGGCAGGAAATGGACACACAAAGAGTTGCCCAGCAAATGGACACAGAAACAGCAAAAATGAGGGGGTTAAAATGGATAAACATAAATAAATAAATAAACAAATAAATAAATCCTTAAAAAATGTATAGGGGAGGAAGATATGGACTATAGTTAGTAATACTTTGACGATGCTCTTTCATGATTTGTTAACAAATGTTTTACAACAATGCAGGGTGTTTGTAGGGGCGTGATGTGTGAGAGCCCTCTATGATGTTATGCATGTTTGTTTTGTAAAATCATGATGTTTACTGAACACTTACAGTTTATGTATGTTCATGTATGAATGATATACTCCAATAATTATTTTAAAAAAACTTAAAAAAATAAATAAATAAAATAAAAATGCAAAAAATTATTTAAATATACAACATTTCTTAATGACCTAATAATACTTTTATCAGGTTTTGAGACTTGAGAAAATTATTTTAAAACAAACATACTTTCATCATTCACAAATGCCAGTACATCATGACTTAATTTTAGTTTACATAAATAATCTATGTGCGTTCTTCAGAAAAGGTAAACATCTTGCTAAAGCTCTTCATGGTGCCTAGCTGAATTTAGAAATAAGCTATATTCCCAGTTGTCTTAAATTCAGAACTGTCTTACTCTTGCATATGGATTATCAGTACTGCAACTGTGATGGTTTAAATACCATGTGAGAGGGGGCAGATGTGGCTCAAATGGTTGGGTGTCCATCTCCCATATAGAGGGACCCGGGTTTGATCCCTGGGACCTCCCAGTAAAAATAAAAAAATAAACTAATAAAATAAAAGGTCCTAGATACCATGTGAGGAGATCAAGTGGGTCCTGGGAAGCAAGTTGCAGATGAATCCAAGTTCCTTGTGGGCAATGAAGTAAAAGCTAAGAAGTGGCATGTTCTTTGGGAAACATTTCAATATTGTTATTTATACAAGGAGGCGGAGAGCAATACAGCTGGAGAATTAAATTGAGAAATCTGCACATAGATGGGTAAGAAAGTATTGTTTTGCTCTTGATAACATCTGGTACATTAGAGTCAAAAACCTAACAAGCTAAACAAAAGTCCAAGTAGCAGGTGATCTCTTCATCTTTCTGCAAGAAGCAGGAACATGACTGCTCAAAATAAGTCATGTTATACGAAAAAAACAGAGATAAAGTTTAAAAAATAAAATCCTCCTTCAGACAGATGTGGAATATGCAGCTGGAAGTGAAGCAATCAGGAATGCAATAAGGCAGTTTATAGAAAACCTCAGTAGTATATTAACTTTGACAGTGGATTACAGCATACAGTACAGCAAATTTGTCTTCCTTCTAAGACTGCTATGGTTTATCAGATTATCAGAAGTACTTATAAGGCAAAGCATATGAAAATATATTTTCAGAACAAAACAAAAGTATATTGGAAAGCAAACAGATCCAAGATTATAGTAAAGATTTTCTTTGAGATAAACTTGCTCATAAAATATTCCAAGAGTTATCAATATTTTTAATATGACTTTTATAACAGGACTTCTCTTCTTGATCCCATCTCTGCAGTCTGTATCGACATGATTTGGGATATTTTTCTGAGATGATGAATCTACTCTAAGATTTAGTCACAGCTACAGAAATTAAAATGGCATCAAAGATCCAGTTTCTTTTTTCATTATTTTCTGTCTTTGGGAAAAAAAAAAAAAAGAGATCAGGTTTGCAATTTAAGCTCCATTATTTGATGTTTCAGTATGGAATAATTGCAATTTTCAAGTCTTTTCAAAAGCAATACTCTTTTTTTAAAAAAAATTCTGTTGCCTTTCTGATGCATTAAAGGTAGAGATTCATAATATTTTATTCCAACCTACCAAAAACTGGATCAGATGGTAATAGTAAATCTACAAAATTATTCTGAAAGGTATTCAGCAGTATTCAATGAACACCTACTATGTCCCAGATCAATTCTAAGTGCCAGGGATATAATTGTAAGTAGACAGACAAGGACTCTAAGCATAGGAAGCTTCATACTAGTGGAAGGAGAAACAAATAAATAAACCCAAAGCATTTCAGGTGGCAATCAGTTCTGGGGTGAAAATAATATAGGATGATGTGATCAAGAGTATCTCGGAGGGCTACTGTAAATTGAATGGTCAGGCAAAGTCACTCTGACGTGGGAACTTAGAAACTGAGAATTGAAAAACAAAAAGGAGCCAGTTACATAAAGAGCTAGAGCAAGAACATTCTAGATAGAGAACAGAATTTGTAGTGCTAAGGCCTTAAGGCAAGGGTAAACTTATTAGGGACCAGGCATGGAATATAGAATGCAAATCTAATGAGGTTACCAATTGCATTAAATATGTTTGAGATGATAACACTATTAGTGATAAACTAATCTTTAGGAAGGGAACTAAATTCAAAGTTTCCAAGAGTTGTGCTCATGATTGCAATGTGGATGCAAGTATGAGCAAGACTTGTTGACAAAGGCCCAGATGTTACAGATGAGTGAACTTAGTTCCTAAATTAATTCCAAATATGCTTGGCCTAGCCTCAAAGCCAACAAAAGAACATCATCCAAATGAATTCAAAGAGTAGAATATTTTTCCACAGTTTGAAAATAAGGAAAAAAAGCAGACTATGACATCATAATTATAAAGTGCAATGGGCTGTAACAAATCCTTCCTCCCCCTTTTTAAAGCCATCTTGAAAAAGTACCACAGAAATTTTCATAAAATACCTCTTAGTTCTTTTGCAGTGATGGTCAATATATAAAAGCTATCACTAATAAGGGAAATAATTCTTAAATTTTCATCCCTCTCTGTGGTAGTTTGAGGCTTTTATGGACCCCAGAAAATCATGTACTTAGAGATAATCCACTCCTGTGGTTTTAAGCCAATGGTGGGTGGGACCTTTTGATGAGGTTACTTCAGTAGGACAGGCCCAGGGTGGCTATTAATCCTCTTACTGGATTCCATTATATTTAAATAGGATGAATACAAGAGAGACACACACACAGAGAAAAATCCACAGAAGCACAAAGAAAAAGCCACAGGAGCCGAGAGAAAAAGCCTGGAGAGCAAGAAGCTGAAATAAATGGACCCTGTGAAAGAAGAAGCCAGAAGCTTCCTGTGGATACCAAATTCTGGACTTATAGCCAAGCCACTATATGAGGCCCTTAAGGGAAATGAGAAAGAGCTCCAAGTCTGGACACCAGAGTGTGTACTTGCTTTCCAGAGCCTTAAGGAAAAATTACTTGCTGCTCCAGCTTTGGGACTGCCTGACCCTATGAGAGAATTCCATTTATTTGTCATGAGTGTGGAGGAATGTGCTAAGAGTCCTAACCCAACCTTGTAAGGAGGACTTCTCAGATTTTACTGTGCTCAAGAATCCCCTGGGGAGCTTATTAAAATGCAGATTCTGGTCAGTAGATTGGGAAACGGGCCTGAGAGTCTGCATTTTTAACCTAGCTCCCAGGAATTATTTATGCTGCTGGCTGGGGGACCCCACTGAGCAGCACCGGCCCTTAGTTGTCAACTCTGGATACCAGATGATTCTGAACAATGATTTCAGTGTCTACCATTAAGCCAGTGCTCCACATTTGAGTGCCAGACATTTAAAAATAATATAAATCTTGAAAATCCCATTAAATTTAGGGGGGAAAAAAACCCCTAAACTTACCATTGCTTATAAAACCTTTTAATGTGCCAGCGTCTTGAACCTACCTCTCTGAACCCTCCTGACTCACTGGCTTACCTGGCAGGAACACAGGTATTTGTACTGCTGCTTGAACTAGCCTGACTCATCTTTCCTTTAGGCTTTCATACCTGCTATTCTTTCTGCTTTGAATTCTCCGCTCCCTGCTTAGTCTCAAGGGTTGCGCCCTCTTCCTTTAGCTCTTACGTCACTTCCTTATCCCTTCCCTGATCACCCATTCTCTAGAGGCAAGCTCCCCTTCAAGTCTTTATCTCACATTCCTCCCCTCAATATTACACAGATTACTTGAAATTAATCTGTTTGTTTGCTCATTAACTTCTCTCCCCCCTTCTTGAATGTTATCTATGAGAGCAAAATCCCATTTGTCTAGGGCGCTGCTACCTCCCCAGGTCTAGAACAAGAGTTTTACACAAAAAGAAGAAAAAGAATCAAAGGTGATGGGGATAGAGCAGTGTAAAGGAAAAGATTGCCCTTGTGGGGCTTAGATTCTAATGTGGGGAAACAAGGTCAGATACAGAACAAATAACCAAAAACAAAAGACAATAATAACAAGAGGTTACAAATACTATAAAGGTAACAAAGGGTGGTAAGAAAGAGAAGGGAAATCCACCTGAAATATGATGTTGATCTAAGAAAATATTTAAGCTAAAACCCAAGGATGAAAATAAGCAAGCTCTTTTTTTTTTTTTTTCCCAATTTGAGCATTTGTAGGTTTACAGACACTTGTAGAGAGTAAGTTCCTATATATTCCCTATATTAGTCAGCCAAAGGGGTGCTGATGAAAAGTACCAGAAATCTGTTGGCTTTTATAAAGGGTATTTATTTGGGGTAAAAGCTTACAGTCACAAGGCCGTAAAGAGTCCCACTCAAGGTTGCTTTCTCACCAGTCAGTTGCCATGTGTTGGGGCATGATGGTTGCTGATCTCTGCCTGGTCTCTTCTTCCCCTCCAGGCTTCCAGTCTTCTCTCTCCTGGTATAGGGCTCATCTCTCAGGGCTTCCTATATCAGTCTCAGCTCTCTTCCCAAGGTCAGCTGTAAGCTATCAGGCAATATGGTTCATCTCTTCCCGAGGCTCTAGATGTTTGAGCCTTCTCCATCCTGTGACATGGCAGGATCAAAAATAACAAAGTTCAGGAAGTGGGTGTGGCTCAATCGATGGGGCTCCCGTTTACCATATGGGAGGCCCGGGGTTCGACTCCTGGGGCCTCCTGGTGAAGGCAAGCCAGCCTGCTTGGCTCGGTGAGCTGACGCAGCAAGACCTCACAACAAAGGGAGACAAGCAGACACAGAAAAACATGCAGCAAATGGACACAGCGAGCACAAGCAGCAAGGGGGGTATAAATAAATAAAAAATCTTAAAAAATAGATAAATAAATAAAGTTCTAAAAAATTAAAAAAAAAATAATAAAACAAAATAACAAAGTTCTTTCCTCTGGTATGTCTTCTTGAATGTCCATTTATATCGGCCCACTAAGGGGGCAGGGACTCAACCTGAGTCACACCTTACTGACATGGTCAAATCAAAGCCCTAATGCAGGTAATTTAATCAGACATCTCACCTGAATCTAATGCAGTCAAAGGGTATCACACCCAGAGGAATAGATTAACTAATAGATTAGTTTACAAACATAATCTCTCTCTCTTTGGGATTCACAAAAATAATCTCAAACTGTCACACCCCCCCCCCGCCAACTCACCCAGTTTTCCCTATCATTTTGGATTAGTGTGGTACCTTTGTTACAATTCATAAAACAATATTATTATAATTATGCTATTAACATTAGCCCACAGTTTACATTAGGGTTCACTCTGTGTTCTACAGTTCTCTGGGTTTGTGTATGCATATGTGGTAACTTATATACAACCTAAAATTTTGAATATATAATTCAGTGGTGCTAATGACATGCCTAGAATTGTGCCTCCATCCCCATCATCCATTGCCAACACTTTTACATCACCCCAAACAGAAACTCCATAAGATCAAATATTATCAAGCTACCCATTTAAAGAGAAGAGGAAAACAATTCTAAGCAGAAGAAGTGGCATCCCTGAGGATATTCCCAAAGAAGGAAAGAGGCTTGTGTGGCTGGAGTGGAGGGGAGAAAGAATGGGCTGAAGTTAGATAAGAAGGCAGTGGACAGATAGAGGGATTTTGTTGGCCACAATTAAAAGTCTGAATTTATGAAAGGATTACAAATAAAGGGACTGTCGGGAGGAAGGAACAGAGAGGGCAGGAGTAGAAACCAGGTCATTGGTAACTTAGTTCAGGACAGAGATTGCCTGAGACCAGGGGTGTGGCCACGAAGGTGGCCATGGACAGCAGTGAACATTTAGAATCAGTCCAGCAAGAACAAAGGGTTCCCATAGGGAGATGAAAGGGAGAGGAAAAATGAGCCTGGAATCATCAGATTCCTGCCTGGCCATAGGCTGTCGTGTGCCAGGTGCTCAAGGAATGTTTGAGAGAACTGAATCCTACTGCATCCTATATGGTATTAACAAAGAAGTAGTATTTATTTTAATTATATACCTCATAATTAATGATCATGATTTCATTTTTTTCCATAGCAAAACTTTTTGCTTGAATCCTTACAAGAAAGATAACTACAGCAATTCTTATTTACAGAGGAAGGAATCAAAGTTTAGAAAGAATAAATATCTTGTCCAAAGGCCTACTGCTAATATGTGGAAGAACCAGAATTTCTAGATTTCTGTACTCTAAAAAGCCCTTAACCTCTCAGCTACATTGTCCAATATATATACATTATTATACTTTTGCAGATAAGGGAATCAAAACTCACAGAGATTAAGTAAATTTTCAAGGAAACAGATTAAGTGGTGAAGCGAGGATATGAAGACATTTGCCTAACTTCAAAAATCATACATTTTCTATAAACTAGTGCTGGGGATTAAAACATAACTTCCACAAAAGACTTGTTCAGGTCCAACTCTGGTTTGTGGGTGTGACTCCATCTCTAAAAAGGACCATTGAAGATGTTCCTAGTTAAGTTGTGCCCAAACTGAATGAGGGTGCCCTTAATCTAAATGACTGAAGTCTTTATAAGCAAAGGAAATAGGACACAAGAGAGAGAAGCCAAGGGAAGCAGCCTGAAGCTGGAAGTCATTAGAACCCATAACAGAAAGGAGGAAACGTCACCATGTGCATTGCCACGTGTGAGAAAGACCAAGGAACCCCAAAGAGAGCCAGCAAGCCAGAATATTGACGCGGGAAGGAAGCAAGCCTTCTAGCCTCTGAAACTGTGAGCCGATCAACTCCTGTTGTTAAATCAACCCATGGAATGGTATTTGTTTTAGCAAATTTTTGTTTTGATGGTAGCACAGCATTGTGCATATAATTAACACCGCTGAATTGTATATTTGAAAGTGATTAAAATGGGAAATTTTAGGTTGTATATATGTTACTAGAATAAAAATTAAACACACACACACACCTGTACAACACAGAGTGAACCCTAATGTAAATTATGGAGTATAGCTAGTAATAAAATTATAATAATATGGTTTTATCAGTTGTAACAAAAGTACCACACTAATGTATAACGTCAATAATAGGGAAAATTGTGTGTGAGGGCAGGGATATATTGGAAATCTGTACTTTCTGCATGACTTTTCTGTAAACCTACAACTGTTCTAATAAAAAAATTAAAATAAAAAAATGCATTACTAATTTTCAGATGGATTTACTGGTCCTGTAACAGGAGCAGAGAAAAGGAAGTAGGAAAAAAAATCATACTTTTTCTTATGTACACAATGCTACCTACTATATTACACTGAAATTGCTCTGGAACTAAAATTTAAAAGTCAATATACAGCCTCAAGATATAACCTGAAAATTATCTAAAATTCATCTTCATTGCCCATATCCAGTAATTCCAGTGATTCTTAAATGCATCCCCTCTTTTCTTTCCCTCAATTCAGGCGGTTGCTATTTTTCTTCTGAATTACACTAATGGATCAAGGGTTTCTATCTTTTCCTTATCCAGCTCTTCCCACTGCCTCCAAATGAACTGTCTGAAACACAGATTTTCTCTAGCTATTCCCCTTCTTAGACATTAATTATTGATCTCTATTTCTTATAAAACTAAGTAGACTCCTTGCCTGTTAAAGTCCGATGCAGTTCCCAAACTGCTTCCATCTGCCACCAATGCCTTTGAAGAACACAGCAAATATATTTTCTTCTGCATAGAAACTGTATTTATAATTTTTATTTGTAAATAATTTCAAACTTACAAAAATGTTATGAGAAAAGTAAAAAGAACTACATATTCTTTATTTAGATTCATTAATTTTTAATATTTTGCTATATTTCCTTTATTATTCTCTATTATATAATAATGATCTATTATGATATAATAAATATTATATATGCATAATTCTTTCCTGAAAAGTTTGAGAATAAGATGTATATGTAATGTCCCTTTCCTCCTCAATACTTCATTGTGTATTTCCTAAAAATGAGGACATTCTCTTATATAACCACAGAATAGTTAGCAAATTCCAACATTGATAGACTACTTTATCTTTTAACAATCCACATTTCAATTTTGTCAGTTGTACCAATGATATACCTTATGACATTGAAAAAATTGCAGTGTGAGGATTCGGTCCAGGATTATCATATATCTTCAGCCTTCTTTCATCTGGAACAGTATCTCTGTCCTTTTTTTTTTTTTTTAATACTTTACATGGCATTGGCATTTTTGAAGAGTAATGGTCAGATAACAGAATGACCTTGAATTTGGGTTTGTTTGATATATCCTCATGATTAGATTCAGATTATGCATTTTTGCCTGGAATGCTATGTAAGCAATGTGCTGGTAACCTTGGTTCCACAGCTTTGCCATATCTAGATGTCTAAACTGATGAGGCCAGAGCACTTTATCTTTCAGTCTTCTACTTCTCAGTTTATAGGTCAGTTGAGTCCGACCTATTCCACAAAGCCATCTGGCCAATACTCACTCCTTGTCTATTTCTCTCATTTAGGTACTACATGATAAGATGCCTTGCATTTTTCTTTATTGTTGTAAGAGTATCAATTCTAAGGAACAATGGGGAGGATTAGGGGATTTGGGATTTTTCCTTTTGGGATAATGAAAATGTGGATTGTATAAAACTTGAAACCATATAACACAATGAATTCTGCGGTGGAATAGGAACTGTGGTTAACAGAACAAATATGAGAACATTCTCTCATGAACTATAACAAGTTTATAACACTAAAACAGGCTGCTAATAACCCATTGGGTTGGGGGAAAAATATACCAAAATGTAAAATATTGGCTATAGTTAGTAGTAATATTTTGGAGATATTCTATCATAGTTTGTAACAACTGTTTCACAACAGTGCAAGGTGTTGGTAGTGGGGTGATGTATGGGAACTCTGTATGATGATAATCATGTTTGTTTTTTAAGTTCATAACTTTTACTATACACTTATTATTTATGTATGTTCATGTATTAATAATAAACTTCAATTAAAGAAAAAAGAGACCTGTTTCCCTGTCCTTGAGATCAGGGAGACTGTTTATTTTATACTCTTTTATACTCCACATTTCCCACTTAGAGTGACTTTTCAGTAAATAAAAGCTGTTGCTTAAGAAGTCTTAATGATTCAAGCAATGGAAGAAATTACAACAGTGAGGGTGAGCCAGTGGCCACTGGACACTTTTGGGGCAGGGAAGGGAAAAGCAGTTGTAATACAGGTGCTTTCTCAGGACTTGGGAATTATCCTGAGTGACATTACAACGACAGATATAGGCCATTTTATATCATCATATAACATGCAGAACTGTGTGGGAGAGAGTGGCGTCTACAATGTGAACTATGGTCCATGCTTAGTGGCAAAGCCCCAGGATGTGTATATCCATTGCAGGTGATGTGCCACACTAATGAAGGATGTTTATGTGGGAGGTTTTGGGAGGTGTGGGAGGTGGGGAACATGGAAATCCCTGTAATTTTTGTGTAACATTTATGTAATCTAAGCATCTTTTAAAATATAAAAAAAAAAGAAAAAAAAAAAAAGAAGTAATGATCTGGATTTCTCTGGTAATGGTGAATTAGTATATAAGTAAGTGTGGTTGAAACAAGGGAATGATCTACTGGAAACCAGCCTTGATAACTACCTCA
>JAQZBX010113722.1:0-10080 GCA_029593785.1 Cabassous unicinctus
TACAAAAAAAAAAAAGGAAAACCAAAAACAACAACAAAAAAATTACATGTGAAGTGATGAATGCACAACTATGTGATTATACCAAATACCACTGATTGTACACTTTGGATGGATTGTCTACTTTATTAATATGTATCAATAAAATTGATTTGTTAAAAAATTACATGTGAATTATTGGCTTATTTACATATGTTATTTACATATCAATGATATAGCATTCGGTATATCATATATAGCTGATTAAAAACGGTAATTATGGTAATTTCTAAGAAAAGAAAAACTGGCGATTAGGATCAGGTGTACAGGTGTGTGCAGCAGATTGAATTATGTATCCCCTGAAAGACGTTCTTAATCTTAGTCCATTCCTGTAGGTGTGAACCCACCGTTAACTAGAACCTTTTGAAGATGCTATTTTTAGCTAAGGTGTAGGCCAACTGAATCAGTTTGGTCTTTAATCTGGATTACTGGAATCCTTTACAAGCAGAACGAAATTCAGACGTAGAGAAAGCTATAGAAGAACAAGAAACTGGAAGTCAAGAGAACCTGGAAGAGAAATGAGAAGACACTGACATGTGTTGCCATGTGACGGAAAAGCCAGGGACCCAAGGATTTGCCAGCAGCCAGTTCCAGGATGCCAGTCTTCAGAGAGAAAGCATGGCCTTGCTAATACCTCTATTTTAGACTTATAGCCTCAAAACCATGAGCCAATAAATTCCTGTTGTTTAAGTCAGCCCATTGTATGGTATTTGTTTCAGCAGCTGGGAAACTCATACTGTGGGTATTTCATCTCTCCCTCCCGTCTCTTGATAATGGAAAAGTCCTATTTGATAACACTTCACTGTTAGGGAAACTGTTCTGGCAATGAGCCACTAGAAAGTTCAAGCATTACATGTATCTAATAATTTTCTTTAGATTTTACATTTTTAGAAATAATTTTAGAAGCCTTTTTTAAGTTTATAGAGTCCCATATCTGTCAAACATTGAGCACCCAGTCAGGAATACTTTCAAACTTTCCACTGGAAAAGGACTTTCTTTTTTATGTAGCAGTGGGAATAAACCTTTTCAGAACAAGTGGAAACTTTTTTCAAAACACTGAGTTAGAAAATTTTAACTCAGTTGTTCAAGTAAAAAGAGCTACTTTCAAATTTAGACTGATGACCAGAAATTCTATGATTTAACATTCTTTAAGAGATTCTTTATCTCTTTAGGAATTCTTTCTTCTGGAAACAAAAACAAACGAAAAACCCTAAGGGAAAGTAAACATAAACTAGGATAAAGATTCTTGATCCCTCACTAAAATGTACCCCCTGAGAGGGAAAATATCTGTTGAATGTCCATCCCAGGGATGCTATTTAGGGAATGATAAAAAACACTGATGCATAATAGCAGATGTCCCTATAACAGAATGTTATATTCATTGGAAAAAAGTTTTTAAGAGCTCAAATAATATCATATTTAAAAATTATCTTTCCAAATGTAATTGCAGTTTTTGGGATTCTAATTCTATGAAAGAAAAAATTATTGAAAACCCAGTGAAGTATGGAAACTTACATTCTCTGTAGCATAAAAACCCTGGACAGTTCAACAAATGGTGCTAGAATAATTGATGTGCATATGCAGAAATGATCCTAGACCTTTACCTCAAATGATACACAATAATTAACTAAATATGGAGCAGATACCTACATGCTAAGAGCTAAACTATAGAACTCCTAGAAGAAAACATAGAAGAAAATCTTTGTGACCTTGGGTTAGGCAAAGATTTCTTAGATGTAACACTAAAAGCACGATCCATAAAAGAAAAATTTGATAAATTGCATTTTCATCAAAATGAGAAACTTTTGCTCTTCAAAAGACATTAGTAAAAGAATAAAAAGACAAGCCACAGACTGTGAGAAAATCTTTGCAAATAACATATGTCTTGAAGAACTTATATCCAAAATATTTAAAGAACTCTTCCTACCCAATAATAAAGAAACCAAAAAAGAAAGAAAAAAAAAAAGCAATGAAACTATAAACAAAAGATTTGAATGGACATTTCATCAAATAAGATATATGAACGGTCATTAAGCACACGAAAAGATGCCTAACACCGTTAGTCATTAGGAAAATGCTAATGAAAGTGAAAATGAGATACCACTACATACCCACTAGAATGACTATAATCTAAAACCAAGTATTGGCAAGGATGTGGAGAAACCGAAACCCTCAGATATTGCTGGTGGGAATGTAAATGGTACAGCCATTTTGGAAAACAATTTGGAAGTCTCTCAAAAGTCAAAATACACTTACCATACAATCCAGAAATTCCCCTCCTTAGAGAAAGGAAACCTATTTCCACAAGAGCATTTGCACACAAATATTCATAGTAGCACTATTCATAAAAGTGGAAACAGCCCAATTGACCACTGACTGATGAATGGATAAATATAATGTGGTATATTCATTCTATGGGATGATATTTGCCGATACAAAGGAATGTGATAGTACAACATGGATGAACCTTGAAAACATGATGCTAAGTAAAAGAAGCAAGACACAAAAGACTACATATTGCACAATTCCATTTCTACAAAATGTCCAGAAAAGTAACATCTTTGGATGTGAAAAGCAGGTCAGGACCGAGGGATGGGAAAAGGGAGCGAATGCACGTGGGCACGAGGTTTCTTTCTTGGAGGATGGAAAATAAAATGGTGGTGATGGTTGCCCAACTCCATAAATTTACCAAAAATAATGGAATTGGAAATTAAAAATCATAGGCAGACTTTCCAGCCTGTTCTAATAATGACTCTGTGAAGTGTGAAATCACTAAGGATAATTTCTAAACTAAGTCTCCCGACTAGGTATTTGGTTAACGTAAAGAGTAACATCTATGTAATCTATGAAGAATCAAGATTATGTAATGTGTCTGCACCTTTGACTAAACCACACCAAAAGCAGCACCTTGGAGCTGTAATTAATTATATCTCAACACTATGATCAAACCCCAGACTTGAACTTAGCCCTGCACTCTGCCGGGTAACTTGCTGGCTTATGCCTGTACTACAAGCTGGACGGAGGCTTTTTTTAGTAACATTATAGCTTGTGGTGCCAGAAAATCCCCTCCTTTCTCTTTCTGAGGAAGCGGTGGCTATGGACTTGGGGCCAGTGGTGAAGTGGGCAAGCTAAAATCGCCACTTCCTGGGTGGAGGGCGCCGGGACGCAGTGTGCTACAGCAAACCCAAACCCACGTGGTAACAGCAACAGTCATTTAAGCTCACGCAGAACGAAAATGCCCCAGGCAGGCACTCAAACCTTATTTTAACTTTATAAGACTGTGTGGTGCAGTGACTTCCAACAATTTGGGAACCACACATCCCTGAGGAAGAAAGTTATAAAATCCTAAAACATTTGCTTGTCTGGGTCAAGTAAGACTCAGAAAGGTAAAGTGATTTTCCACAAGGTCCCATCACGGTAGTGACCTAAACCAAGCCCTAGCATTGTTTCTGTGGCTTGTTTGGTTGGCAGCATCCTAACATAACAGCATCCGCCCAATCTTCCCGTCACGTTCGACTTCTTCCTCCTCACAAACGTTCAAATGCTAATTAAAAGCACAAGCTGCCAAGTGATTTTGAATCAGCCTTTCCTCTCAGTCTCCACAGCCTTCATACCCAACTCATCACCTCTGGACCAGACTGTTGAATGCCATGGTCTCTCACCTCGACCGTCTCCACCCCATGAACATGTAAATGTTGGGCTATGCTGGAACACCTCTCACTCAATATTTTTGGAATATTTTGGAATGCAAAACCAAATCTACACAGCTGATCTAGTTAATTTCCATGCACTTAAGTCCACCTCTGTCATCCTCAGCTTAATCACCCTCAGTGGTTTCCCACTGCCTACAGGATAAAGTCCAAACTCCATGGGTCCAAGCAAGGACCTTCTCAAATATGAACAATCTTATCTCCTGCTCCTCCACCCACCCACCACCCTGTACAAAAGTATGGTGAATGGGGAGCGGATGTAGCTCAGTGGTTGGGTACCTGCTTCCCACGTACAAGGTCTACAAAGTCCTGGGTTCAATTCCTGGTACTTCCTAAAAAAAGTGTGGTGAATAATCTGCAGTTCCCTGAGCACATCAGATTGGCCGCTTTGCTGGACACTTCTATGCCAAGGCCTGTGCTAATAAGTACTCCACAGGCAGCAGCTCCGATAGTCTTCACAGCAAACCTGTGCGGCAGAGATTCTTACTACGCCAGGTCACAGGTGAGGAAAATGAGGCTTAAAAAGGCAGGTAACTGTCACGTCATCTGTATGCAGCCAGCTCAGGTCTACATCCATCGCTGCCTGGCTCTCACCCTGTGCCATGGTACCTGTCTTCTCTCCCTTGGTCTTCACGGTAGCCTGGAGTGCCTCGTCCCTCTTCTTCAATTGCTGCCCTGTCCACCCCCCATCCCACTTTTCCTTTGAACCCCCAATCCCGCTGCTCTTCACCCAGAGTGGGGCTCCCACAGCACTTTGCACATTCCCCATTAGGAGCACATATAGCACTATATCACAATTATTTGTATACATTCCAATCTATCAATTAGACTATGAAGCCACAAGAATGACAGTCTTTTATTTCTTTTCAATCTTTCTTTTCCCTCTAACTGGCATAAAGGAAGTAAGTAATCAAAAGGTGGTGAGCGAAAAGGTACATTACTATTTATTATTTTACTGCCATCGTTTCATTCTCTGCCCTTCCTTCCTAACATGTTCTTTTTTCACCACCAGATTTCAGGGCCACATTATCTCTGAGCTTGCTTTGGTAATAAGCTCGTGATAGCTTTCCCTCTGCTCACTTTTCTTTCTAGGTCTCTTTACCAATGGTGGGCTAATTTCTCCAAAACATAGGTTTGAACTTGCTCTTCTCTGTCCAAAACTATCACTGTCTCTTTGGTGCCTACCAAGTACTGTGCAGATTCTTTTCCCTGGAATTCAAGGATGTCTGTGATCTGGACTTAATGATTTTATCTTAACTTGTATTATTCCCCCTACGTCAAACCAAATTGTCTTACTTCCTGTTCTCTCAAAACACATGCCTACCCAAGCTATTTCACCTTACTGACAGGCTCCGCCCTCCACAGAAATCCTACCTTCTCCAAATCAGATTTGGTTACCCTCAGTAAGTGTTCCTTAATTTGGTACGTGTGTGAGAACTGCAACTCTTCTGAAATTCCACAGCATTTTGGTTTTTCCTCTTTGGTGAGATTTAATCCATTTTGCATTGTTCTTAGTTCATCTATATTCTCCTTGATATGGCCCACTAGTCCTATAGAATGACACCTAAATGAGGGTCTCATACCTCAGGGGTGTACAACAAATTTAGGCTACTGCATTAGTGAATGAACATGTAAATGTTAGGTTAGTTATACTGGAACCCAAATCTCACTCAATTTTTTTAGAATTAATGCAAAGCCAAACTAATTGCTTGAAGAATTTTGCAATCCTCTTTAAGACTATAACATGGGGAAATGGATGTGGTTCAAGCACTTGGGCTCCCATCGACCACATAGGAGGTCCAGGGTTCAATTCCCGGGGCCTCCTGGTGTAAGGCCAGCTGGCCCGTGTGGTGAGCTGGCCCATGCGGAGAGCTGGCACAGCAAGATGATGCAACAAAAAGAGACACAGAGGAGAGGCAATAAGAGACGCAGCAGACCAGGGAACTGAGGTGGCACAAGAGATTGAGCAGCCCTCTCCCACTCCAGAAGGTCCCAGAATTGGTTCCTGGTGCCGCCTAAAGAGAAGACAAGCAGACATGGAAGAACACAGAGAGCAGACAGTGAGCACAAAACAATGGCAGGGGTAGGAGTGGGGAATAAATAAATAAATCTTAAAAAAAAAAAAAAAGACTATAACATGGAGGCGTGTCGAAAGACTGCCTGGAAAATGAGGATGATATACCAGTCCTGTCCCAAAAGCAAGGAGTGTCTTCAACCACAAGCAAAACAATTCCATTTCTCCACCCCATAATACCCACATCTCTTCTCAGCCTGGAGCAGTCAGAGTGGATATCGTCCCAATCCCTCTAGATTGGGTAATGAACAAAAACAAGGGGGAGTGGAACTGCTGACTAAAGCAGGTTTATTGTGTTAACTGAGTAACTTGTAACATTGATATAAAAAAATTAAACTTTTAAATAATAACTTTTAAAAAATAGTTTGGGGGAAAACTGACCTTAATTCACCATGTCTTAAGAAGTCAGATCAATTTAGGATGGAAAAATCATCTAGATGTATATGATAACCACAAAACGAGAGCCAGCATTAGCCACTGGGTTAAGAGCTGAAATTGTGTTTAACGTGCACAGTTTTGTCAGTTCTTACCAACCACTGAGCCAGATTTCCATTCCACATTTTGTCCTGGAGAAGAATGAGGCCAAGAGAATTCAACCGTTTGTCCAGTTTGCCCAGAGTTATCTCTTGAGTGGCAGAGAGAGGATTCCAACCAAACTAGGAACATTTACTAAAAGACCTCCCTGTAAGGTGGGTTACAACTGGTTCTCATCACAGGAAAGAGCTTCATCTATGGCACAAAAGTATCAGAGACCACTGGGAGCAGGTGTTGCTCAGTGGTTTGGGCACCTGCTTTCCATGTACAAGGTCCCATGTTCAATCCCGGGTACCTCCTAAAAAAACAACCAAAACAAAAAGCTACTGACTCTATGCTGTGTAACTCCAAGGACAAGGTCCCTTTCCTAACTGACTCAGCCCAGGTAAGGAAGTTACCGTGTGACTTAGCCAGCAGCAACACTCTAAACTCCTGCGCCTCTGAATCTTTACAAGGGAACTGGCAGCACTGTAGAAGTAAACCAGCTGACATTTCAGCAGACCACTGGTGCTACAACAAAGTTGACCACTAGATGGCAGGAGCATGATGTTAACCAGGCAAGTTTTCTACCATGCCTGACATTTTCCCAACTCTTTTTCACAGCAATACCAAATCTTACTAAACTGCTAATAAGTTTTAAAAGATTGTTTTGTCATTTTTAGGGTGATATGTGATAAACAGATGCTTCTAACTAAAACATTTTTTTGCTATTGAAAATTGCATAATATTTTCTTTAAATAATAGCATAATATATAGATTTCAACCTTTTCTCATTCAACAAATATAACCACAGCTTAAATTTGCTTTACACATAAGTAGACTACACTGTCAATGAATTAAATAGAAAATAATGCAATATATATCAAAGTAGCAGCCTG
Organism: Cabassous unicinctus; assembly: GCA_029593785.1. NCBI lineage: Eukaryota > Metazoa > Chordata > Mammalia > Cingulata > Chlamyphoridae > Cabassous > Cabassous unicinctus. The sequence goes on from JAQZBX010113722.1 coordinate 7,233, forward strand.
GGGACTGATTTGGATCTCCTGAAATTGTCCAACTATAGGTTTGACTTTCTAGGTCAAAAGCTAAAAGTCCAGAGGTTGTCTTGGCTTCTGAGTTTGCAACCCCTTCTGTGTAATCATTCATCTGTAGGAGTTAAGACAAAACTGAGGCCCTTTCCATGGATTGGTGGGAAAGAATCCTTGCTAGGGGATAATTTTCTACAGCAACAACCACTTCATACCGCTAAAATAGTCTAGGAATGTAAGTGAAGAATAATTTGCAATATACACCACGTGGGGGCATTTGACCATCTCACTCTCTGTAGGAAATATTGCTGAGTACATCCATAGAGCGAAAACTACACAGTGCAGTAAAGCTGCCTGGATGCTGGCAGGGTACGGAAAGAACATCACTCTGATAGCCCTGAGAGTATTAGCTGATTCACTTCATGAGCTGCCTGTGTTCTCTGAAAAGAAGTACAATAACCATCATAAAAATGCCTTTGGCCAGTCATCATTCCGAGGCTGACAGGGATCAAACTGCAGTCCTAGTTCATTCCTAGGAAACAAAACAGAACGCGTAATGGTCCCTTAACCAAGGAAGCTCATCTATATGTATTCTATTGGAAAGGACATGGGGAAAAATTATATATAAAGAAAATAAAGATATAGGTAATAAAAAGGTTTTCAACATTAAAAATTGTGAGAGCATCTAAGAGGTGGAAGAGGATCTTTTTCAACTTTTCCCCCCCAGAATCATTCACACAGTAGATGTTGAATGAATGGTATGCTAAATGCAATCTCAACCTATTGCATTAATGATTCACTTCCAAAGAGATTTCTTCTGAATTTAATAGACGGTAATGTGATGCCTCCCAGTCCCACAAGTATCGTTATAGCACCGTAACTGGCAGCGGCCACCTCTGTGCATACTAAGAAGCCAGGCAAAGCCCCTGGAAGTGCCTGCACACTTGGCAATCGACGAGCAGGAGGGCTGAGGCGCACCCCCCCTCACCCTCCCCAGGCCGCCGCAGAGCTGCTGAGGGCTCACCTCTTCCTTCCTGTCCTCTGGGCAGGCGGACCCGCTGAGGCTCAGCTGAGAGTAGCTGCTGATGCCACTGTCTTCACTGCCTTCCTCGCCGCACGGAGTTTGCCCCGAGTCCCGGCAGGACACAGAACCCTGAGACCCTCGCTGCTTCTGGGCAAGATCCTCTGCCCTTTCTTCACTTTCCACTGAGCTCAGGGACAGGGCACTGTGGCTGTCAGGGCAGCCCTTGGGATCTCCTGCCCCTGGGCTGTGGGGGCTCTGGGGTCTGGCGGGCCTCAGAGGAGTGAGGGGCTGCTGGGATGCACAGGGCACCTGGCTGGCCGGTTTGGGCTCATCAGCGTCTTTGCTCAACACTTCCCGGGCACTGGGCGACGGGGAAGGATGATCAGGGCAAGGCCTGCCGCCTGCCGAGGCCCTGGGGGTGTTGGACTCAAGAGGGCAGACAGCTGTCTCTACCTCGACAGGGGCACCCTGTGAAGCGGCTGCGAAGGCTGCGTCTGCCTGGGGCGCGGGGGACGGGCACGGCCTCCGGCTGTGCTCGGTGCTGCTGGAAGCCCGCCGGGCGTAGTCGTCGTGCAGCCTGCTGCTGAGCCGCAGCCTTGGGTCCGGCTCGCCGGGGGCCGGCGACCCCTTCTTGGGGCTCTCTCTCTTCCACGCGGCGTCCGTCACGTTGCTCACAAGTTTCAGGACTCTGTCGAAGTCCTTGGCCCTGATGGGGCTCTTCCAGCGCTTTGTCCTTCTCTCCGGCCCACTGCATCTTTCCGAGTCAGCGGATGAACTGCTCAGCGTCCTTTGGGGCGCTGGCTTTTCGCTGGCCATCTTGAGATCCGTGAGATTGGAGGTGGACTTCCGTTTGAAGGAGCTTTTCTTCAGGAAGTTTAAGTTGTCCGTGCTCTTGCTCCTCCTGTAGATGACGCGATTATTTTCAGAGTCTTTCACCAGGATTTCACAGACCTTGGGCTCCTGGATGACAAGAGACAGGGGCCTGTCATGGTTCTGGAAATCGTAACGTTTATCAGAATCCAACAAGCTGATGCGGCCCAGGCCGTAGGCTTTCCTGATGCTGCGGGATCGGTGTGTGCTCCTCTGAAAGGCGTCGTCCAGTTCTTCGGGGTCCGAGCAATCAGACGTGCCCCCCTCCCCTGCCTCACGGGAGTCGCACCCCTGTCCCGAGCCAGGGAACCTGCTCGTTTGGACTCCATTGACGGTACCATTTGGGATGGGTCCTCCCAGGTCGTTTTCTGAGGCATCATCCTTGGAGGCACCTGACCCCTCTCGATTCTGAATTCCTTGAAAGACGGAGGACCTCAGTTTCTTAAAAGACCCCATTTTCCTAAAGGAGGAAAGGGCATTCCAAGTGGAGGAGTTTCCCACCAGGAGCACAGAGCGGGGCCTCTCGGGAATGGTGCTGGTTCTCTTCCTGCTCACGGAGAAAAAGCGCATGAGCTTGGAAGGGCTGATTTTCGCTCCCAGGGCTTCAGCACTGTCTCCGTCGCTGCTGCCGCGCCCTCCATTCTGGCACAGCGGGTAAGCCACCATCTTTGGGTCCTTGGCTTCGGTGGCCGAGCAGGTGATGGCGGTGCCAGCCCTTTGGCCATTCTGGACTGTGGTCATGTTCCCGGGGCCGGGAGCCCGTGGCCGCAGGGCAGTGAGATGCAGAAACACATTCACATCTTCGTCTGCTGACCCCAGTTCCAGACTTTCGTCCCCAAAGCCTCTGTTTGCCTGGTTTTCACAACTGCTGCCCACATTGAGCACCTCGGTTGCTGCCTCTGCCTGCATCAAGAAAACAAAGCAGGGAATTAGCCAGTTTCTCCTACATCA
>JAQZBX010113723.1:0-10080 GCA_029593785.1 Cabassous unicinctus
CCTTAGGGGATGGCACAGAGGTAACATGGACACGAGAGCGTTTATTAAGTGATCCGAGAGCCCCTGAGCTTCTCGGATTGCCTGAGTGTCGGTGGGCTGTGCCCACCCCACTCGCTGACGCTCGTGTGGAAGGATTGTTCTGGTGTGTCTGGGCTGTCCCCTACCAGCCACGGTTTCTGCTCTGCAGGACTTGCAGTGGAGGGACTCTCGGTGTGGTCAGGGCAAGGCTGGGGAATAGGACTGGCGCCCTCTTGAGCATCCAGCTGGTGCAGTTAGGATACTGTCCAGGACAGCACGGCTCTCTGCCTCCCTGCAGGCCAGAGGCGCTCGTGCTGCGCCGGCCTGGGTGACGCCTGTGCAGCACTCCCCAGGGCGTCAGACCCCCGCTCCAGGCCCTGGCCCTTCTCCGCCTCTGGGGACGCCTTTAGGGGATGGGCAGTAAAGGGCCTGCCTTTTCCTCACGGGATACTCCTGTGCCCACTCCTGAGTCGGTCTCCTTGGGCTGCATTTCCAGGACGGTGCGGAACAGCTTCTCGGAGGTGACCGTCAAAAAGCCAATCTCTGCATTGGGGTGCAGGCCATACAGATAGGGACTCTCGGGGGGCAGGTTCTCGTCGACGTATTCGTGGTAACCCTGAAAAGGGGTGGTTTGCGAGCGGGCTGCCAGGGTAAAGCTGTGTCCTCTGTTTATTAAGCATTTCTTACCAGAATATTCTGCCACATCCTGCCCTTGGTACAAATCCCACTTGTTCTCTAACCCCCTTTGTGGGTGGCCCCCCTTTGCTCCCCAGCTCATAAAGGGAATTTCCATTCCCCCTTCCCAGAGGCTGCATTTCCCATTCTTGGTGATTTTGGTTGCCTCTCCTCACCTTGTAATCCAAGTTGGGGGGTATCAGGAATCCTGGGGCCAGCTGAACCTCCCCCTCCAGCATCTCCCCCCGGATGTATTCTGCTAGGTACGTCCTGCAGAGCCGGCGGTCCCAGTCATCTGTGATGTGCCCGCCATACATGATTTCACCAAAAAGGTAGCGGAGATCATCCCACGGGACCTGAGGAGGGTGCAAGCAGTTAGAGGAAGATGCCTCCCTGCCACTTTCTGGGTCGTTAACAGCGGTCAGGCTCAGGCAGCCAGCGGCCTGAAGCAGCAGCCTGAGATGCCCGTGCTGCTGCTGCCCTGTTGTCAGTTGAATGGTGTGCCCGAAAGATGTCAGAGTCCCAGCCCTGGTCTCATGCGTGTGACCTTATTTAGAACAGGTTTCTTTGCAGATGGAATAGTGGAGGTCACACTGGACTGAGGTGGGACGCAGACAGACAGACAGAAGGCCGTGGGGCGCTGCAGACAGAGATTGAAGCCTGTGGTCTGGTAAACTGCCGAAAGCAGGTGCCGTGAAATGCCTTGGCTTTAACTATGGGAGTTTACCAGCTTACAGGCTTGCAGTTTTGAAGCTGTGAAAACGTCCAAATCAACGTGTGCTTGAGACGATGCTTTCTTCCTGAACACCAGATGCTGGCGATCCTGGACTCCTCTGTCATACAGCAAGGCACGTGGCGGCGTCTGCTGGCCTCTCCCTTCTCTTCCGGGTTACCTTGCTTTCAGCTTCTTGCTTCCCTGGCTTTCTCTTTGTCCGAATTTCCTTCTCTTGTAAAGGACTCCAGTCAGAGGATTCAGACCCACCCTGAATGAGGTGGGCCACATCTCAAGTTAAAATCCCAGGCCCACCGAAAGTCCTACTGCAGTGGATCCACACTCACAGGAATGGATTCACCGGAAGAACATACTTTTCTGGGATCTGTACAGCTTCAAACCAAAGACTGTGGCACCACCAGCTGCTGGAAGAGGCCAGGAAGGCTCCTTCCCCACAGGTTTCAGAGGGAGTATGGCCCTGCCGACACCTTGATCTCAGACTTCTGGCCTCCAGAACTGGGAGAGGGTAAAAGTCTGCTTTTCCAGCCCCCAGTTTGTGGTCATCTGTTAGAGGAGCCCTGGGACGCTCAGCCACCCTCCGTCTCGGCCTCGCTTATTCCTCGCCCGCCAGGTCTGCCTTCTAGCCTGTTTGCCTTCAGGTGACCCCCCCAGTCTCCAGGCCCAAGGCTGGTCTTCCACCCCCCGTCGCCCCTCGAGGCTCGCCCTTTGACTCCCCTCCCAAGGGGCTCTGCAGCGTCTCCTCCCTCTGGTTAGACTGCCCCTCCACCCTCCACCCCGGGGTGGGCCCTGGCCCTCAGCCGCAGCCTCCTCACTGCACCCTCCCTGGACGAGTGACTTCATCGGGGCTCTTCTCTTGGCCCCTCAAACCTCACAGCTCTGAAACGGAACTCATCTGCCTCCAGCCCAGACCCCTCCCTTTGCCTGTTCCCAGCTTTGTCACCTGCACTTGAAAACAGGGAGCCTTGCCCTTCACAGTCCGCTTTCAGTCAAAATCACTTAAATTCCTCATTGAGTATTGACGCTCGGGCACTGTATGTCTTTGGTCATGATGTCCAGGTAGTAATACCTTCAAGCTGTATCCAGTGGGCCTTCTTCCTGATCCCAGCTGCCCTGGCTGTGGATTTCCTTGCTATGACACAACCCCGAGTAGCTGTCACCCACCTTTGCCTCAGAGGTCTTTGTAGCTTTGAGCAAGTGACTGATCTGAGCAAAAGCCTTGGCTTCCCAGAACAGCGGTCCCAGAGCAATGAGCAGACTCAGCGGTGGGTGCACAGCCCCCCAGCCTGGATGCCGGGCTCTTCCAGGCAGGCCAGGTGCCCTGCCCGGCCTTGCCTCTCCTCGCATCTCTCCACTCGCCCACCCTTCAGCCACAACGCTCCCCGTCCTTCCCTGCCGTTCCTGCTTTACCCTCGGCTGCAGTGCTGGCTCCTCCCAGCCACCACCTGGCCCACCGCCTCCCGTGCTTCAAAGCCCCTTCCACAGCGGCCATGCCCCTTACAGTGAGGCGCACTCCTGCTCCAACAGAAGGACAGTCGGAGCCACACGTGCGGTTAAAAGTTCCCTAGCTGCCACATTAGGAAAACCAGAAAGTGGGGGAAATTAATTTTATTAATGCATTTTATTTAACCCAATATATCCAAACTTGTCGTTCCATGTGTAGTCAGCATGGAAACTGCTGAGACATGTCACATGCCAGGCTTTGGGATTGGGGTGTTCACTTTCAGTTTGAGCTCCCAGCTTCCAGGTGCTCAGTAGCCCCCGTGGCTCGCTGCTGGCTGCCGTGACAAAGTGCATGTCACAGCAAAGTGGGTCACACGAATTTCTTGGTCTCCCAGTGCATGTAAAAGATGTTTACGTTATCCTGTAGTTTATTAAGTGTGCAATAGCATTATGTCTAAAGAAACAACATACATGCCTTCATTAAAATGTGACAACGTCAGCATGTGCTGTTGGGAAGAATGGCCCTGACAGACCTGCTTGCAGCAGGGATGCCACAAACCTTCAGTTTGTAAGAAACACGGTGTCTGTGAAGCACAATGACGTGCACGCCTAGGCCCCCCAGCTCAAGCTCCGCCTGTCACTGCTCGTGCACGTCTGTGTTTTGTGCTCAAGATTGCAGCCTCCTGAGGGCAAGGTGTACGTCAGTTTAGCGGTGTGACTCCCACAGTCCCCTGCCTTACGTAGCTGTTTATTAAAAACTGGTGGATTAAAGCTAATTGAAAGAACTTGGTGAACCAGTTGTCTGATTTAGTCTCATGCGCTTTTACCGTTCTTTGCTGCCATTTCATGCCCTGGAGTATTCTCTGCTTGGTCATCTTGGGTGTATGCCCAGCTGCTTTGTCGGCATTTTATTTACTTACTTGTCTTTTTCCTGTGAGGCAGGAATGAGTTCACCCCCCGCCCCAGCCCCCGTGCTGCCTCCCAGGAATGGTCCTTTCCGGCAGAGGGGGGCAGTGGAACCGTAACAAAGGCTGGATGACCTGCCGGACAGAGTCCCCTGGAATGCTCGTTGGAGGCGAACCTCGCTAGGCCTTCCCTGGGAAAGCCGCAGTAAGGAGCTCAGCCTTTTGACAAACGCCAGATGACTTTTGTCCTCTGGCCAGTGTGGGAAACACTGATCTGCTTCCCGGTAGGTGAGAGATGAAGCAGGGCCCTGGGCTGTGGGCTGCGTCTTCCTTAACTTCCGACGTGTGCTCCAGCAAGGGGGCAGGGGGTGGGCAAGGAGCCAGCAGAGGGAGCTGGGAGGGCCTCCCTGAGGGCACGGCTAAGCCTGGAGGCTTGAAGGAAAGGGCAGGTCGCGCCAGCGCAGGCTCGCTGCAGATGGCCCTGGTGATAGCCCATCACCCAGCCGGGTCACCGAAGCACGCGGCGGCCGCGCCCGACCTCTTTCTTACCCAACTCGGGTTTGCGTGTGTGTGCAAGTGGGGCACGTGGCCGAGTCGTGCCATAAAAAGATTCTAGCAAGGTGAGTCCTCCCAAATGGGTTTCCTGAGAGAGGACTGCTAACGGCGATGGTGGAACTCCTGAACACCTTCCGCTTGCCGTCTTCCTCGGTGTGTGACGTGAGTGCCGCCCTGCAGAGCGAGGCCACACCTCCCCTTCTCCCTGCATGAGGTCTCAGGATCGGCTGGTCCCGTGAGCCCGGGGGCCTGACTGCTGGGCCGGATCGGGTGCTTCACCGGGGGATCCAGGCAAACGCCCCAGGGTCAGGCTTCGGGATGGCACTCCTGGAGGCCGCCTCCCTCCCACGAGCCCAGGCCGGCGGCCAGCTGTGTGGGGCCAGGGGCCAGGAGGATGCTTGCTGTCGTGTCGGCCCCTCCTTCTTAGACCTCAGACTCGGAACCACGTGCCAGAGTTGCCTCCCTCTCCTCGCCTTGCCCCCGCCCCCTGCCCCACAGGCCTTGAACTAATCACACTAGGGGTTTTCGGAGGGCTCCAGCGCTCCCTGCCCTTCCCGTCTCTCCTCCTCAAACCCCCAACCCTTTAGGAAGAGGGTGTTACCCCTGTGGGACCCTCGAGGAAACAGGCTCAGAGAGGCTGGGGGTCTTGCTGGGTTTCAAGCCCAGGTCCCTCTCAACCCTGCCCTAGCAGCAGCGGCCACGGCCATGGCCACAGAGGGGCGGGCGCCCCAGCTCTGCTCCCCTCTGCAGACGGCTCAGGAGGGACATGTGCCTCTGCGACCACGTCCCTCCCAGTCCCCTTGCACGTCTGTCTTCAAGAAGGCAAGGCGCCAGGGGCCACAGTTAAGGGGGCTGTCTGCCTTCTAGGGAGCTGTGTCCACTGGGGCCAAGGAGGGGCGGTGTGTTAGTGCCAGGCTGGACGTTGGTCCTGGGACCCCCGCGTGAGGCCGGGCTGCTGTCCTGTTGTAGGGGCGTCCGCTCTCACCGGGGCCTGCCACAGTGGAGAGTCGGGATTCAAGCCCCAAGCCGAGCCCTTGGCCTCGGACCCTGTGTCAGCCGCTCCAGCCCCCGCTCGGCCGCTCCAGGCCCTCCCTGCCGGAGGCCGCTTCTGGAGGCAGAGCTGGCCTCCTCTTTGGGCCTCTGTTGCTCTTTGCATATGATTTTACATTTACTTTTCCATAAAAATGAAAAGAAGCATTCCCTTCTTTTTCAGAGAAAATCTTTTGACCCTCCCTCCCCCAAACCTGGTGCTCTTTCCATATCCATACTGACAGCCTTTCCCCCCACGGCATGTCCCTCTGGCTGAGGGGGGTGCTGGGGGCGGCGCTCCTCGCCTGTTACAGCCAGTTTCTTAGCAATCCCTCCCAGCTGGCTCGTGTTGCCCAGAGGCGCTGGGATTTCTGGGGTGGGGGTGGGGGTGGAAATCCCTGTTCCGGTGGGAGATGGACAGATATCTCTGAACTGACCCCTTCCCCGGAGTGGTGATAACAAGCAGAAAAATTGCCCCGGAGCTGAGAGGCGCAGGAAGTGGTGACAGAGGATTGGACAATAATTAGTGTATCCTCTTGGGGGCCACAGAGGACTCTTCTGTTTTTTTCGAATTTCGTTCGGTGCATGAACCCTATTTAGCATCTCTCTGACTGGCTGGGGCGCTGCGTACCTTGGTGTTGGCCTCCAGGTAGTTGTAGAGCACGTTGATGGAGATGGTCAGGTCGCCGTTGTTGAAAGGGTACGACCTGTTCCAGCCCTGGGCTCCAAACTTGCGCCTCTCGGCCACCACGGCGTGGAAGTAGCACAGGGCAAAGAGGATGCACTTGAACTCAATTTCTTTGGTGCACATCTCCAGGGTGTCCTAGGAGAGACGTGGTTCTGGGGTCAGATACTAGTGGGAGGAAGCAGGAAAGGCAGCTTGGACATGGAGATGCCTCCGGGGGGCCCACACCCCTGGCTGCCATCAACAGACCCAAGCCGGGAAGGCGAGGCAGAGAATGATCTCTTTTTCTTTGTTTCTTTCAGAAATGCAGCTTCATGGCTTTTCAGTATTTATTACAAGTCCAATTATTTACACTGCTTCTTCATAAAATCCTCCCCAGTACAGGATATTTTGGGACTTACTGAGAAATAATGTTCCTTTGTAACTATCAGCACTCATGGTCCTTTACGTGCAAACAGTATCTCCAACTCTAAAGCAATGGGTCAACTTTTCCTCCTCCGAGGAGAACGGGAGCTACGGCTGTTTTCTTTTGAATATGGCTCCAGTTCCGTGTCCAGTCCTCCCGCCTCTGAGATTTGACTGTATTGGTCCTTGTGGAGTGGGAGGCTTTGGAAATCAGCTGTGCCCCTCCTCCATTTGCCCAGCGGCCGGGCCAGGGGCTCAGCTGGGGGCTCAGCTGAGGGCTCAGCTGGTGACTGCACCCTCCACCGCGAGGGGTGGAGGCCAGTCAGCTAGTCACGTGGTGACGAGGGCCAGGAGAAGTGCAGGGGCCACGTGAGAGGGGTCTTGAGTGGGGCCTCGTCCGGAGGGAGTCCCTGTGGCTGAGAGCGGATGGGGTCTCGGGTCCCCCTAATGAATACCCCCCCGGTACTTCCCCACTGCCTGTCAGAGAGACGGCGGTGCCGTAACCCGTGGGCCCTGCCAGACCTCGGCTCCCTGGTAGGACGCTGGGAGTGGAGCTTGCAGAATGAGAGTGGCAGCGGCCAAAGGGAGCCTGGGAGGCTCAGCGGGGGACGCGGCAGGACCCGGTCTTCCTCACGGCCTCCCGCCCGGCCTTCCCAGCGAGCCTCTGTCCCTGCCTGGCGACTCCAGTCCAGCCAAGTCCTTCCGCCGCCACTGCGCACTCGGCTGCGGTCTTGGCCCAGCTTGCTCAGAGCGGGCAGCCGGGCCACCTTCCAGAGCACGAGTCCGTCAGACCCTTTGCTGCTTGTGCCCCCTCCTCAGCTCGCCCCTGGATCCCGCCTCCAGGGCTCAGGGGCTCCAGGCTTCCTCCCACCCACCCTCTCAGCTGGCTGACCCGGCCTCAGGCCTCAGCCACTCCCTTCTCCAGAAAGTCTCCCCGGGCGCCCACTTCAGCCGACTCGGGCTAGCTGCTGCCCCGCGGGCTGGCCGGCACGGGCCTCCGGGCAAGCTGACCAGAGACCCAGCCCCTGCCTCTCTCGCACCCGGCTATCCGCCCCGCACTGATACTTTGCAAAATACATGAAAAGTGGAAAACCAAAGGGAAAAAACCCACAAAAGAGCATGTGCTTGGATTCACAGCAACGTCAAGTTGCCCTAGAATTTACCTGTGCCGCCTCTCGATTTCCGCACTGACCTCATCCGTGGGCCCCGATTTGAGCAGCTCAGCCCTCCAGTACCTCGTGTGCCCCCCACAGTGTTCGTCACGCTTCCTGGGAACGTGTTTGTGCCCTCACTAGACTGTCGGCCTGCCAGCTGGGTCTCCCCAGCACCTACAACACCCTGGACGCCCACACTGATTGATTGAATAAAGGGGTGAGTGGCCCGTCTTTCTGCTTTTGGTTCTCTTTGACTTTCATGCTCTGACACAGGCGTGTCTTTTACAAGCTGGCTGGAAATTATTAGCTGGCGACAGATATTTTCATTTGATTTTTAAAATACTAGGTAAGTCAGTTGGAGAAGTTGTGCATTCATGGGGCAGTGCACTCTGCAGGGCTATCTGTGTGAGGCACTACAGGGAAGTCAGGGTTTCTTTCTCAAGGAAGGTTTTAAGACTCCAATGGGGAGGTCGAGTGTGCACACGCAGAAACTTCTAGTGCAGCACGGGAAATGATGATGTGCCAGAGGATGACATAGACTTACAGGATTCGCAGAAGGGAGCAATGCCTGCGGAGGAGGGGGGCCAGGGAAGACTTCAGGGAAGGTGGAGGCTGCGGGGCCTTGGGGATTGTGACGTTTGCACAGGAGGGAAGGCTCGGCTTTCCAGGAGTGAGGGATCAGTGAGCCAAGACTCCAGGGTGAAGCAGGAAAGGGGAGGCTTGGAGCGCGGGGTCCTTGAGGCAGGCTGAGGGCCTCTTGCCCCATCCTGGGGCTGTTAGAGGAGAGTTCCTACCCATGGCAGCTCAGGGGCCTGCCTGGAAGTGGAAGAGGGACCGAAGGCGAGGAAATGGCCGAATCCCTCATCTAGCCACGGAACCAGAGCCCAGAGCCCCCTGCGAGGACGTGGGCGCCATGTTCTGCTCCCCTCTGTCTGCCTGCAGGCTGCCCCCAGACCAGCATCCCACCTTCTGAGGGCGCGACTGGGGCGGGAAGCACAGGCAAGCGGTGTGACCTTCCTGGGGGCCTGGCCTCCACCTTGTGGTGCACGCCCCCCAGCCTGGGAGGACGGCACCCTCTCCAGACACTGCGCAGCGTTTCCCTGGGGAACCGATAAAAAGGCTACTTCTGCTTCACGACGTTTTAAATAACAACTGCCCCGCAGCACCTTAGCCACATTTTGCACAGCATTTCAGGAAGGTACTGGTTTTGTCACGCAAGGTGCGCGTGCGTGTCTCGGGGGTGGTGTGGATTGGGGCAGCCTGGGAGGAGGTGTCCCCAGAATTCAGATCTGAGCCTCCACTTCCCAGGTCCAGAACCGTTTTGCCAGGGTCCTGAGACTTGGACTGACTCCTGGGGACTGATGCCAGGCAAACTCCTAAGAGGCCGATGACGGATGCATGCGGCTACTTCACTGGCTCTCCGTGGAACGCAGCTATTCAAATGACCTCGGCTCGGCCGTCCAGGCCCCCCGCCCAGTAGGCTAAGTTAGCAAAGGGAGGTGGTCAGAAGATCTGGCTGGATGGTCCACCTGAGCCCCGGGTGACGCCACCGCTCAGGGGCAGATGCTTAGCGTGAGCGGATTAGCCGGGCCTGGGCTTGTCTTGGCTAGAGCCGGGCCACACGCAGGCACCATCAGTGGGGTCTCGGCGTCAGCCACGTGGACGTCACTCATTTACCACAAGTGAGGAGGGAGGTCAGGGCCAGGCTAGGCCACAGGCAGGCCTTTCTGCCTCCCGTGGTGTGACTATTGGGTCGACAGCACATGCACGCGGTCAGAACGGCCCAGAAGGACAACTGGACATGCCGCCCTCCCCGTCCCAGCCAACCCGCTGTGGGCAACAGATTCAGGTTTTCACCAACTCTTTTTAAAACTTGTGAGTCTGTGGTGTGAGCATGTGTGTGAGTGTGTATGTGTGCATTGTGTGTGAGTATATGGGTGTGTATGAGTATGAGTGTATGTGTGTGTCTATGAGGCTCTAGTGTGTGAGTACACGTGTGTATGTGTGTGTGTATAAGGGTGTGAGCGTACGTGTGTGTGTCTATGAGGGTCTAGTGTGTGAGTATACATGTGTATATGTGTTTGTATATAATGGTGTGAGTGTGTGTATGTGGGTGAGCATGCGTGGATGAGTGAGTGTGCGTGTGGTGACTTTGGGATGTTTCCTAGGATGTCACTCTTGGAGGCCCCTCCTACCTAGATTTCTGGAAGTGCCTTCCTGCTTACAGGCTGCGGACCTTCTAGGTGAATCCTCCCCGGACCCTCTAGGTGAGTCCTCCCCAGACCCTCTGGGTGAGTCCTCCTCAGACCCTCTGGGTGAGTCCTCCCCAGTCCCTCTGGGTGAGTCCTCCTCAGACCCTCTGGGTGAGTCCTCCCCAGTCCCTCTGGGTGAGTCCTCCTCAGACCCTCTGGGTGAGTCCTCCCCAGTCCCTCTGGGTGAGTCCTCCTCAGACCCTCTGGGTGAGTCCTCCCCAGTCCCTCT
>JAQZBX010113724.1:0-10095 GCA_029593785.1 Cabassous unicinctus
AATCTAAATAAAACATGAATATATTGCAGTGTAACAAATAATATTATCTCAATGTTATAATACTAATTATATTATAAATATAAACTTTAAGTGGCAGTTCCAATGATCTTTGGTAAGTATAAAAGAGAATATAAGTTAATTACTACTTAAATTAAGTACATTAGTTTCATAATGGAAGCTAAAGACAAAGAAGTGATGTCCTTGGCTGTGAGGAAAAGAGCAAGTAGGTGAGAAATATGAGTAAAAGATTGTAAGAAGGGGAGAAGTACATATTGCTTCAGATAAACATAGAGATGACCTAAATGAAAGCTAAATTCTTATTAAATCAGAAAGTTTTAAGAGTCAAAATTTGTAGGAAGATAATGCACAGTCATGGAAATCAGTTCATGTGATACTATACAGTTTTGCTTTAAATAAGCAAAGAGAAGATTTCAGTATATGAAGTTAGGAAAGCAGCAGTTGGAAAAATGAATGCCTTGCCTCAGACCAACCCCACCTCAGAGTTTTGTTTTTTTTTCCCAGCCATTATTTCCTAACACTCCTGAACTATCCTTTTTTCACTTTAGGGTAGGTGGGTCACCCAGTATTGCTATTTTCTCTTCTTTAGCATTCTTATTTTTTTTTAATCTGTTGGTACTTTAATTACTTTAAAAATTATATCTTGTCCCAAATATTTGTAACTAGCCCCTTTTATTATTTTTTCCAAGATAAAGAAATATCTATCTGTATCCCCTATGTGCCTCTATTATCTTTACATTTACTGCATATGTACTGACTTAAACAAGATAATCATAAATTAGATATCATTCTTGTACTATGATCTTAAATTTTAAACAGGTTATACATTTGTTATTTAATTTGTCCTGATAATTTTCTTGCAAGGCAAGTGTAGCCATTTGTCTTTTTCTCTTTTATGCACATAGATTTACCTATGATACAGAGACTTATGCCCCCAAAAATTGGCCTAAAACTATGACAGACTTTTTCTGTAGCTCTCCTTCTAGCATCTATCTTATAAGTTATATAAAACATCAATACCAACAATCCATACAAAATGTTTCCTAGGAAAGAGCATTCATTCACTAGCAGAAATGAAGATCAACTGACATCTTAAGTTCCTGCCCTTACCACAAAATCAAGCATTGTAAATATCAATGTATAACACTACATACATAATGGGTAACAATGAATGGAGGAAAAAGCAAAGACTCAATGAAGTCAGAGAAGGAACTAGTAGAGAGAGAGTGAACGGACATCAGGAAAGGAAGAAGAGCCAGGGGATAAGATTCAGGAAGACATGTAGAGTGGAGATGAAAAAAGCATGTAATCTAGGATCATTTGACAAAGATTCCATCACAGAGTCCAGCTGCTTTCCACAATCACCCAGCACTATCACTTGCCCCCAGACTAGAGAGAGTGTGTCATTGTACATCATGAACAAGGATCACCATTGGTCTTGAAAACCCAGGACAAGGTATAGAAGTGAAGTGCTACTTATACCCTGTCTAGAAACATCACCACCAACCTTAAACTCTTCAAAAGATGGGACTCCCAAAAATAGAAACTTCTGGGTTAGCCTGAACAACAAGGTGTAGTTACCTTCCTCTTCTGTGTCCAGAGAGGCTTTTGAGAGGAAATGTTCATTTGCATGGAGGCCAGGGAAGGTTTAGGACACCTGGCCTGCAATAACCCTTCAGTTTAGAAATACTCTCTGGAAGCTCTAATTGTTTATTAGGCGACAAACTGATTATAGATTCCATCAGGTCAGTCCTCAGGAGGTGATAGGAAGAAAATATTTTGGACTGACTATAAATCTTACCTCTTATGTGCTAAGTTGAGCAAATTGATGACTCTCAATGAAGTAGTGTTTCATATCTTCAACAATAATTTTCTTAGAAGGTGACTCACATGAAGTCAGATAAAACCTGAAAACAATACTTCATTGTGATTTACTGATGCCTTCTATCACAGAAGGCTATGGAGGGTGGGGAGTTTATGGAGAAAGGGGACTTTCCCTGTGGCACAGCTTCACATGGTTCCTCCCAAGAGGCAATATGTTAGACAAAAAACATGGTCTGTGGCACAGGAGGGTGTGTGTGAAAAAAATAAAGTGGGAGAGTCTCAATGAAGTTCCTGAAAACTCCTTTATGAAAGAAACTATTCTTGTGCTATAAGAGAGAAATGCCTTTGAGGTCAGCTCAATTCCTACAAGTTCTCATTTGGAAAAGCATGAGTTTAATGTTTCTCTTTTTACTGCATTGGATATTTACGGTTATTCCCACAAAAAGTTTAAAAATTTCTAAGGAAACTTTCAGCCTCAGTAACTCCTAAGAAACCCGTACTTCTAACCCAGTCCTGAAGGATTGCCCAATGAGCCACTCAGCTCAGACGATTCACGGGCAAAAGCAAACCATGGGGCCAATTAGTTAAACTTCAACTCATTCTGAATTGCAGGCTAGGAAATACCATTCCCTTCTCCATATAATTCTTTTAAGCCCATATCTTCTACAGCAGGAATTTTTAAACTATGTTATTCCACGCACCCCTTTGCCAGTCAGTGAAATGAATACTACTGTAATTTACTTATTGCATACATTCATAAGTGAAGGAAATGCTAGATTGCAGTTAGATGTCATAGAAAATAAAGATAATAAGTTGATTTTTTTTTCAATTTACGTTCACAGGCCCCCTGAAATATTTTTAATCTCTTTAATTTCAATTTCCCTTTTAAAAATAACTACTAATAATTATTTACATATTTTAACATTTATTAATATCATTCAATTTCTTATTCCATCTATATTTTATGTCTATGTAGAAAAGATGATAGGTGAATGAAATGAAAGATAAAAGAATTATTGGATAATCATCTTTAGTATATTATTTAATTTTTAAGGATATGTCTGAGTGTATATGCTCTTCTACTCTCAGGGAAAAAAGTTTAAGTTATGCTTTTGTTTGTGGTTGCAAGCTATTAAAGATGGGAGAATTCACAGTATGAAATTACTTTCCTTAATGAGAGAACAAATTACTACCCACAGGTTTGACCATAGAATTTAACTGCTTGGCAAGACACACCTGCAAGCTACCTTCAATGAGGAAAAATTAAAGGTTGTTTTGGGGATGGGGAGTAAGAGGTAGGAGACAGAAATGGATATGGGAGAATGGCATGAATAAATTGTACCATGCTTTGCATTTTTACTGAAGAGCTAAATGGCAACTAGCAGACCCAAGTACACAGAGAAACATCTTCGATAAAATCATGCCCCAACACCTACCTTTATTGTTGATAAAAGGATTCACAGAATCTTGAGGTACATTTTCTGTGATTTACTTAAAAGCTAAGATTGTCAGCTTCCTTATTAATTACATGAGAATAAGAAAACTTAGCTTTCAAAATTGTTTGTGAATTTGCAAAGAGAAAATATATGAAAGGAAAATTTCCCTGGCTCAGAGAAAGTGCAGAAGAAATGTTTGTATGTTTTAATCTTCCTTCAATATGTGGGGTTGAGGCCAAGGGAAGAAATATACTTCATTCAAACTCACACAGCTAATTAATAACATAACTGAGATTAGAATCCAAATCTCTTAATGACAAGTCAAAAGCACTTTTCTATAATAACATACGGCACTAATGCCGTAAGCTTCCTTAGCTTGGGAAATAAGAACAGCCAATCAGTGAGTCCTTGCTTCAAACTTCAGACTCAAAAGACTCTAAACAAACTCCTAGTTCTGAGGAAATGATCAAGCTTCCCAGTTCTGATGGGAAAATTTTGTAGAGAGAAATTCCAAAGGCGATCAATTAGCAGTCCATGAGCAAGAAACTGTGTCAATGTCCTTTGCAATTCCTTCAAGCTCTGAGGTGAACTAACCATGATTTCTGATTAAATAATCATTGTAGACCAAATGCCTGGACTATCTAAGTGGACTCCAGGTTTTGAGAAAGCAATGGTGGAGTTTTATTGAAACAGTTAACGGTGGCCATTGAAGCACAGTAAATGTAGCAAAAGGAATAGATGACAAATGAGGTTTGTGCTTTTTGGGGGTTTGATCCACTTCTATCTTATGTGTAATTGTAGGATAAATTGGTGCCCTACTCAAACACTGTCAAATAAATTTGTTGTCTCTGACATGGGATTTCCAGAGAATAAATAAGAAATACTGACCTGATTCACTTAGAAACGTGGTTATTGGACATATTATATAAATATACATGGACCCAAAAATATGACAACCACAGTAAAGTGGGAGGTGCAGGTGGGGAGAGTTTTTTTTCCTTTTTGTATACTGTTGTTTCTCAGAGACTATAAAATAACTACTTAGAAGATCAATAGGATTACAATAGATATCATACATATGACCCCACTATTGGACACAACTAGCAAATTTATTACATTAGCGGAAAATTTCAACAAGGGCTACAAGTTACAAATTTAGTGATTAAATTCACTGTGGCCACAGAAGGGCAATCTCAAAGCAAGGAAAAGCTGTGCTGAAGGACGTCCCCACAGTAGCTAATAAAATATTAAACTTCCATCCTGGGTAATTCCTGCTACTTTCTCAAATAAAATGGCAAAAATCCCTGCAAAATATAAGCCATCCCTAATAAAAGAAAACAGACCCAAAATTCCAAGCCCTCATTATTAATCCATGTACTTATTAACCTTATTGCTGTAAAAATGAAACTGTCTAATTATAGTTAAGGCCTAAGAATTACCTCCTGAAAGCCTCCTTGTTACTCAAATGTGGCTTCTTTCTAAGTCAAATTCAGCAAATAAACTCAGTACCTTCCCCCTGTCATGGGACATGCCTCCCAGGGATGAGGGATTATTACCAAGTGTTAATCAGTGATGTGTTTGAAAAAATACCTGACCAAGAGGGGGAAACATTAAGTAAAAAATAGTTTTTATGGCTAAGAGATTTCAAAGTGAGTTGGGAGTTCATTCCAGAGATTACTCCTATTCAAATCTCAAGAAGATTTCACTAACTGCCACAATAAACAAATCCTCAAACAAATGTTCTTCTGCAGGCTCTAGGGACATCAAGACACCGTAGGCAAAGCACACAGCTTCATGAAATCAACATCCCTTTGTTGGGCCTTAATTTGGAATATAATATAATCTATTTCCCCAATATACCATATGTATACTCATTTATAATTCCCTGAATCATGATTTTTCTACTTTTTAAAAATTGAACCTATAATTTTCAATATACCTGTTAAAAATATCTCTCAGAGACTTAAATCTTCAGATTGTTCATATGGTGGTTGAGCCCTGAATCGCAGCAGACTAGTGGCCAACTCCTACTTTCCAGTTTTTCGGACTTGCCCTGGACAACTAACAAAATGATTATGCTGGACAAGTCCCATCCCAAAAAACACTTGCCCCAGAATAAGTCACCTTTCAGTCTGAGGAATTCAGAGTCACCATCATCCCTAATCCCTAAAGATTGAGGAATGAGCAAACATAAGGGGAGAGTGTAACCATGGGTCAAGTAGTTTTATTGTAATTGTTAATATTTTGTGTTAATGTAAAAAAATGGAAACATTCATTAAAAAACAATGTCTGTCATGGGTTCAGGGGAGGGATGAATAAGTGGAATATAGGGCATTTCTAGGGCAATATAACTCTTCTGTATGATACTGGAATGATGGATACATGACTTTATACATTTAACAATGGCTGTGAAACTGTACAGCGCAAAGTATAAACCATAATTTAAACTATAGACTTTGGTGAGTAGCAATGCTTCAATATTGGTTCATCAACTGTAACAAGTGGACCACAATAATGTAAGATATTAATAACAGGGGGAACCTTGTGTGTGTGGGGGGAGAGGGGGTATATGGGAACTCCCTATATTTTGGTGTATTTTTATGTAAATCTAAAAATTCTCTAAAAGTAAAATTTAATATTATTTTAAAAAATATAGATTGGATACAAGATCCTTCCCAAGACAGAATCACTCAAGCACCCAGACATGGCCAGCTCATGATGGTTGTGTTCTCAGGGGCTTGTGGATGGTCACATGATGATCAAAGGCCATGAGGCTGAGCATAATCTCATCACTCCTTGATTTCTTTTTACATTTTTCTATTTTTTTAAAAGAAGATTTAAATTATATAAATGTTGTATCAAAAATATAGAGGATTCCCACATACCTCACCTCCTCCCCCATTAACAACATCTTTCATTGGTGTGATACATTTGTTACAATTGATGAACACATGTTGAAGTATTGTTACTCACTTTGTTCTATAGTTTGCATTATGGTTTACACTTTGCACTGCACAATTTTATAGGTTTTGACAAAATGTATAATGGCCTGTGTCCATCATTGCAATGTTATTAAGAATAATTCCAATGTCCCAAAATTCCCCATTTTGTACCTATTCTTCCCTCTCCCTCCCCTCAGAAACTCTGGTGAAACTGCCTTTACATAAATGTTACAAATTCTTCCAGTACTAGAATAATGTTAATAATAATAATATTAAGTTTAATTCATTTTTTATTTTTTAATAATATTTTTTTTTATTTTTAAAAGATATTTAGATAACATAAATGTTACACAAAAAATATAGGGATTCCTATATGTTTTTCCTACTCCCCACACCTCCCACACCCTTCCACATAAACATCCTTCATTAGTGTGGCACACTCATTGCAATTGATAAACCCATCCTGGGGCTTTGCCATTAAGCATGGACCATAGTTGACATTGTAGTCTATACTCTCTCCCACACAGTTCTGCATGTTATGTGATGTTATAAAATGACCTATATCTGTCATTGCAAAGCCACTCAGGGCAATTCCCAAATCCCAAAAAAGCCCCCATATTACAACCGCTCCTCCCTCTCCCTGCTCCCAGAGCCTCCTGTGGCCACTGGCTCCACATCAATGTTGTAATTTCTTCCATTGCTAGAGTCACAATATGTCTATAGTAGAATACCAGTAAGTCCACTCTAGTCCATAGTTCTTTCCCCAATCTTGAGGATTCTGGGATGGAGATATCCATTCCACCTCAAATTGAGAGGGGGCTTATATCCCATGGGGAAGATGGATGGGACTATGCTGCTTGCAGTTGCAGACTCTCTCGGTTTCTTGGGATGATCATTTTCCATCAATATCTCCTTGTTAGTGAGTCCAATGAGCTGTAGAGTAGGTGTTGCGACTCTGGTGAGTTTCCAGGCCCAGTTGGCACATGGACAGCCCAAAGACTTGAGTCTCTTGGACGTACACCTACAAACTCCAGCACCAAGTATAAGTTTAAATAGAAGGCGCAGATGAGCCATGTGTAGGGAAGCCATAACTGAGTTCAATTCTGTCACTCTCAGGGGCACAAACTCCAAAGTAGGGCCCACTGGCAAGGCACCAAACTCCAGAACTATCTGCCCTGACCTTAGGATCTGTGTGTCTTCAGAGCCCTCAGGAGCCCTACTATTTGGGTTAGTATCCACTTTGGCAGTCTATGAGATCCTGCTGAGATGTGCATAAGCGTTACCTCTGGGATGACCTCCCAACTCACTTTGAAGTCTTTTAGCCATATAAACTCATTTGTCTTTACCTTTCCCCCTTTTATTCAAGGTCTATCTGGAAGATAGATTTACAGGAAATAGAAAGGCAGAAAAGGTAGTGAGCCAACACCCATACGGATGTAATCTATGGTAAGGTGAAAATGTGTAGTTGTGTATGGAAGGGATATAACAGGAGGGTAGTGATATCCTAAGTTTACTTTATTTCATAGTTGCATTCCCATCTTATGTGTGTTCATTCCTCAATCTTAAGGATATTGGATGTTGATACCTGTTCTGCTTCCGATTGAGAGGGGGCTTAGATACCATGGAGCAGATGACTGGAACTGTCTTACTTGCAGTTGTACATACTCCCTGTTTTATGGGGATGGGCATTGTCCATCATCATCCTTTTGTTAGTTGTTCTGGGTGAGTCCACTGAATTGGAGAGTAGGTGTTAGCTGCAAATCTGCTGAGATTCAGGGCTCAACTGGCACATCAACAGCCAGAAGATGTAACTCTCTTGGACACATATTTAGTGGGTATAGTGCTAATTATATGCTCAAATTAAAGAGGCATAAGAACCATGTATAGGGAACTTATAAATGAGTCCAATACTGATACGTTGGGGGGATAGGATATCATATTCCAAAGGAATCCCAACTGACAGGGTGCCAAAATCCCGGGGTTGTCTCTAGTGTTCAGATGTGTCTAGAGTCCTGTATTAGTCAGCCAAAGGGGTGCTGATGCAAATACTAGAAATCTGTTGGTCTTTATAGAGGCTATTTATTTGGGGTAGAAGTTTACAGTTACCAGGCAATAAAGCATAAGTTTCTTCCTTCACCAAAGTCTGTTGCCACATTTTGGAGAAAGAGGGCTGCCGATGTCTGCGAGGGCTCAGGCTTCCTGGGTTCCTCTCTTCCCGGGACTTGTTCTTCTCTGGGCTCAGCTCCTCTGATATCTCCACAAGATCAGATGTAGACTATGAGGCTCTCTAGGCTTTGCCTCTCTCTCCAAGGACAGCTATAGACTCTCAGGCGCATGGTTCATCTCTATCCCGGGGCCTTCTCTCCTTCCTCACAACCAAGCTTCTCCATCTGCTGGGCTCCAGCATCAAAACTCGAACATCAGAACTCCAACTCAAAACTGTTCCAACTCTTTCCTTTGCCATGCCTTTTATATTTGATTCCCCACCCACCAAGTGGTGGGGCTCAACGCCTTACTAATGTGGCCCAGTCATGCCCTAATCATAACTTAATCATGCCCAGATTAGCAGACCAGTTTATAAGCATAATCCAATATCTATTTTTGGAATTCATAATTACATCAAACTACCAAACTGCTACAAGCCCTCAGGAGCACCCCTGCTTAAGGCACTGTTTACTGCAGCAGTCAGATCCCGCTAAGTTGTGAGATCCTTCTAAGTTGTGCATGAGCGTAACTTCTGGTGATGTCCCGACTCACTTTGAAATCTCTTAGGCATGAAAACTCATTTTATTTAATATTTCCCCTTTTGGTCAAGGTCTTTTTCCAACGCATCACCAGTTGGTGCTTAGTAATAATCAGTTGGTGCCAGAGGAGCTCATCCCCTGGAGTAATGTCTCTCGCTTTGGGAAAGGTAATATGTTTATATGCTGAGTTGGCTTAGAGAAAGGCCACATTAGCACAACAAGGATGATTTCAGGAGGTAACCCTTAGGCAATATATAACACTAGACTAAGTTTCAGTTTCACAATAAAAAGGTTTATGAGTACAAATGTCAATATCAAGGGTCACTAGGCACCGCTCATGTACTCTAGGGATTCTTGCCACTCCATTAGAGAATGTAGCAGGACTTCCCAGGATAGGAATTCAATATTCTTTCAGTTGTTATATGGGTCATCACACAGTGAGACAACCCCCATCAACACTTGAAGACATTCATGTTCCACAGAACCATGCCCCAGGTGCAGTCCTCCTCACACATCCCCCCACCACTGTCACATTGCAACTGCCATAGTTGTGACTCTTCTGCAATCCAAAACCTCCCAAAGAACAAAGCCAAAAAGAAAATAAAAATATTAAAATATAAAAAATGAAAAATATATTAATGCATATATAATTTTTTAAAATCTTTTTTTGCATTGTGTCTTTCATCCCCATAAGATGTGTGATGATCATGCATCTCATGGGCTTACAGATGGCTACATAATGATCAAAGGAGGAGCATAATCTCATCACATCTTGTTTTTTTACTATTTTTGCTTTCTTCTTTAATTCTTATTGGTAGTTTATGTGTTTCTAGGAATTTGTCCATTTCACCTAGGTTATCTAATTTGTTTATGTACAGGTATTCATAGAATTCTCCTAAAATCCTTTTTATTTCTGTTGTGTCAGTAATAATGTTCTCCATTTCTTTTCTGATTTTAGTTATTTGTATCCTCTCTTTTCTGTGTGTTCAGCTTTTTGCTCATTTTATGGATATTTTCAAAGAACCAACTTTTCTTTTTCTTTAAATTTTCTCCAAAGTTTTATTTTCTATCTTAAATCTAACCTTTGTTATTTTTTCCTTCTTGCCTGCTTTGAGCTTAATTTACTCTTTT
>JAQZBX010113725.1:0-10079 GCA_029593785.1 Cabassous unicinctus
TTGGTATTTTTAGTTAATCCTCATACGATTCTTATTAGACAGATACCGTTGCAGATAAAGAAGCAGAGGCACAAATGGAAAGTATTGTATTCATACTAACAGCTCTGTAAGCAACAGAGCTGGGAACCCATATGCTTGACCACTGAACTATCCTATCTCTCATAATCTATTCAGTGGGGAATTGAATCGTCAGGATATACCTGATTCTTTGGAAGTTTTCCTGATAACTTACTGGATTTTTCTAGTGCTTCCCTGGAGAAATTATTACAGTTCCTGACTTTATTAGCCCTTGGGAACTCCAGTTCCCAAATTTCAGTAGCATCAAAGAGTTGCATGTGTTTGCAGTTCTTTACCTTTCCACATTTGGCACATGAAATTGCACTTATCCAGTCCAAATTCCATACTAATTGACCGATTGAAACAGGATTCTATTTCAAGCATGCTTTGTAATTGAGCACTCTTCTCTAGCTATAGCTTCAGGTCATCCATATAAAAGAAAAGACAAATCTTGAAGTCTTATCTCTTTCTGAGAGTAACCATAATTTGGCTTATTTTGCATCCTGCTAGAGTGGGTTCAAAGCTAAGCTAAATTACAAAGGGCTCCAGCTGTCACTCTGGAAGACGCCTTTTTATACATCCGTCTGGAAAGGATTTGTTCCCATGGAGGCTTTTATACCTTACAGATATCAGATGCTGTTTGGGATGGGTGGGATGGGACTTGGAGATTCTTTCATCCCTTTAAGATTTTCTTTGTAATTGGGGCATATTTTGATAGTGTTTGACCTGCACTCACTTTTCCTAACACCTCTGGTTAACAATTCTAGTCTTACGGAAGAAATGTGGATGCTGAGTCTTATATAAGAAGCAGAGTGTCTTATATTAGAGGTAGCTTGAGGGGGAGGATAGCCCAGGGTTTAGTAGTGCTATTCAAAATGTTAGTCTGGAACTGCCTAGTTGGTTCCGAGGAGATTAGGAGCTTGCACCAGAATGTAAATCATGACACTAGGCACAATGCTTCACCCAGCTGCTATTTTTTTCATAGCAAGACTTTCTCGATGAAGGAAGCACTTGCATAGATTTATATTCTGGTGCAAGCTCCTCATCTTCTCCAAGACCAGTAACAAACACTTTGAAATCTATTACTTTGTGTAGCTCTGGTTTAGGGAATAAATTCTGGACTAAAACTGCATGGTTCACCTCCTAGCTCTGCCACCTGTTAGCTGGGTAGTTTGGAGCAGGTTACCTAACGTCTTTATAACTCAGTTTCGCACCTGTTAATAAAAATTAATAATAGTATCGACTATTATTAGATATGTCAATATATGTAAAGTTCATGGTAAATGCTATTTCAAGTGTTAATAACAACAACGGTAGCAATAATAATAATAATAATAATTAGTATTATTATATGAATGAAACAACTGGCTTTGTTTTCCAGAACAGCTAGAGAAGAGTCTCTTCTCTGAGCTGGGATGGTTGCAGAATTGTTGAGCTGGTTAGCTGAAAAGAAGAAAGGCTGGACCTGGGGCTGAGCTTTGTACCTGATTCAGATTTGATCTACCTCAGTTGGCTGACTCTCTAAACTGCCATCTCTGCTCTCATCTATCTCTTAAAAAAGAAAGAAAGAAAGAAGATAGAGGATTCACAGTTAAGAGGTGACCAGGGTTGGAGGAGGGAGGGAAATGGCTATTGCCTGTTCCAACTGGACTTTTCACTGGGATGCAAGTGCCTGAGTTGGGAGTTCCATGAAGGCTCACCTGTCATGTAGTGGGCACCCTATAAGTATTTGTCGAATGAATGAAAGAGTGATTAATAATGTCACCAGAAATGCAAAGTTGTACATGCTGTGGATGATTTAAGGACCATAAATTAGCATGCTCTAAGGTATAAAAAAAAAGGAAAATGATGTTACTAGGTTTCTGCTGCATATTAGTCACTCTGTTAATGCTGGCTCAATACCACTTTGCCAGGATTACATCTAGCTCTTTGTCCTTTTGTTTAAAAGACCAGGTGAAAACTGAGTGCCAAGCCACTCATCTTTTAGGCACATTCTTATTACATTATCAATAGCACCTGAAGTCTATTTTACAAGTTTTCTTTGGGTACTAGACTTAAAACATCGACCCATTCTCCGTGCCTCTAAATAGTGTTTAGCTATAATGTTGGAAAGCCATTCCCTTCAGAACCCGTGGGAGAAACATTCTAAAGATCCCTAAAGTGGAGAATTCCAATAATATTGTACTTACTGATGGAGAGCAGAAAGTGAGGCAGGCGTGTTGTTTTTATTTCCTTTCCTTTTCATTGAGGATTGGCAGGAAATAGTGGAATAAACTAGAGGCTGGAACCAGATAGCTTAGGTTAAAGAGTGAGGCTACATTTTGAAAAGATGACTTTACTGATTATTTATTTATCTATTTATTTATGTTGTGAGCTTACAAAACAATCATCCATAACGTGCAGAATTCCCATTCATCACCCCTCTACCACCACCACCTTGCATGTTGTGGAACATTTCTTACAGATTAGAAAAGAACATCATCAAAATATTACTGCTAGCTATGGTCCAAACTTTACTTATTTTTAAAGTGAGTCCTAATGGCCGAATCTGAGCACCAGCAGCTCATGGTAATGACCTTTAGGAATTTCCAGGGTCTTTGTAAGAGGCAAGTCTTTCCCTCCGCTCTTCTCTGCACGTGAATATAAGCAGAGAATATCCAACGCCTTCCACCCTGATACCTGCGTGCAAAATGTTGACGTTTTTTCAAAGAACGATTAGAAGAGTCACCAAACACAGTTGTGGAGAAATTGAATGAATGTAAATAACAGATTGAGCTTTATATTTAAGGCAGGTCTACAATAAAGGCTGATGTCTCCCACATGGTCACTGGGTCTGACTTAAAGACAGATCCCCTGGATTTAATTTTAATTTTAATAAAATGAACTTAAATGCCAGATTATGTGAATCACCATTTGTGAAGGTATAGTAATCATTGTCCAGTCAAAACAGGGAAGAGGTCAGATTCTAGTCCCTTCAGGCCTCTTTGCAGAGCTATGGAACTTTAAACTGTAGTTTTGAACTTTAGATTAAGGAGGAGAAAACATGAAGGGAAGCTGGCTGAAAAAAGCAGAAAAGCGCATTTGCATGCTGGGGCTCTGGGGCTCCTGCTGCTGGCAGGGCTTCAGTTGTGGGGTAACATTTGCAGCCTTTGGAATGAAGCTAAGATAGTGACAAGGTTTGCTGGCTCCTGGAAAACACTTCCAGTCTTCAGGGCTCTGCTTTCTACTCTTTTACTGACAACTTGCATGATCTGGGCAAGGCATGTGTGTCCCCACCTGGTGGGCAGGGATGTTGAAATGGAAGTTCACTAAAATGCTCAAAGTGTAGCTTGGGTTGGTGATTTCCTTTTTTCTAGTCAAAAACTTTCTTTTTTAATGGAAAACACTGTATATGGTAAATTAGAAAAAGGAAATAAGAAACGTCCATTGGACTTGGTATTCTTTCTATGCTGCCACCACCACTAGTGAGAAGTCAATGCCCTTGAACCCTCTTGACCTCTTCTGCTGCTCTTTCTCTGGCAGTCCCCCTTTTCTCCTGCCCTGCCTAAGACTCTTGTCATGTTTGCACACCTGACGTTTATTCTCTTTTCCTAAACACACCCAGGTTTCCTTTTGGGGAATCACTTCTTCCCTTCTAGATACCCTCTGGGTGCAATGGTAAGTGGGTACCTCCCGTCCATCTACAGAAGCCAAAGGGGCCTGGGACTCTCATACTATGGACTCTCCCTCTGCCACCTGCTTCGAGAAGGAGCAGATTTGGGACCTAAGATCAGCCCTTCAGACTTGTCTCCTAAGATTCTGAATACTGAGTGGAGTGTCACCAGGATGGAAAAGACTCAGTTGGCACATTCAGTGGCAGCAATCTGGGAATATTGTCGATTAGTATTTGCCTCAGACTTTTGGGAGCTGCCTGATTCTAGTTTGTTCCAAGCTTTCCCTTTGATCTTTTGCACTCCCATTTAGTTTTCCAATTAATTCTCTTTTTGCTTAAGACTATGAGTATCAGTTCCTGTTGCTTGCAACCAAAGCATTCTAATTGAAATCCTGACTATTGCAGTCCAATATGTGGCCACTTCAAGGGTGCTACTAAGTTTTATTGCATCTCATGCCCTCATACTACAGCAAATTCACGTGATAGAGCAGCCTGGAATTCAAGAGGCTTCCCAGCTGGAAGCACAATTCTACTCAAAGGGGTTTCCTTGAAGGGAATTTAAACACAGGGACACTTTTCAGAGGTATAGACAAGTTAAGAAAACCAAAGCCATTACCACCTTCGGGATGGAAGGGGAAAAATGTTATTGGATCCCAGTGACAGCTACAGCCATGGAGAAAGGCCTCTTAGGCAAGGGTTCCTTTTCTTTGCTTTTTTTTTTTAACAGTTTTATTTAGATATAATTCACATACCATACAATTCACCCATTTGAAATATGTAATTCAATAACTTTTAATATCTTCAGAGTTGCACAACTACTAGTTTTAAAATACCCCCAAAAGTCATTCCCCACTTTCCCTCAACCCCTCCTCCTCTCAGCCCGTGGCAACCACTCATCTACTTTCCATCTCTTATCAATTTGCCTATTCTGGACATTTTATATAATGGAATCATACAATATGTGGTCTTTTGTGCCTGACTTCTTTCACTCAGCATAACATTTTCAAGATTCATCCATGTAATAGCATGAATCTGTACTTCATTCCTTTTTGTTGCTGAACAATATACAATGTGGTATATTGTATGGATATACCACATTCCATGCCTTTTACCAGTTGACGGACATTTGGGTTGCTTCCACTTTGGGACTATTATGAATGATGTTGCCATGAAGCTCCTTCATATACAAGTTTTGCAAGGACTTGTATTTTCATTTCTCTTGGGTGCATATCCAGGAGTAGAAATGCTGGGTCATATGGTAACTGTATGTTTAACCATTTGAGGGACTGCCAGATTGTTTTCCAAAGTGGCTGCACCATTTGACATCCTCATAGCAATGTAAAAGGGTTCCAATTTCTCTATATACTTGCTAACACTTATTATCTGTCATTTTGGTTCTAGTCATCCTAATTGCATGTGGCGTGATATCTCATGGTGGCTTTGATTTGCATTTCCTTAATGACTAATGAGGTTAAGCATCTTTTCATGTGCTTATTGGCTATTTGCATTTCTTCTTTGGAGCAATGTCTATTCAGATCTATTAGGCAGGGATTCTTAAACTTTATTGTGCAATCTGTTCCTTAGGTAGCCTGGTGAAACCTTTGAATCCCTTCTCTGAATATTTTTAAATGCATTAAATGAAACCAATAAGATTACAAAGGAAACCAATTATATTGAACTAGTCATTAAAATTTTAAGGAAAACAAATTTGTGATATAGTAATATATAAACCTCCCTATTAACATGTTAAAGAGCCTAATTGAGAGGCAGATTTAATTATACCATCATCTGAAGGTAGCGATGAGTATAAACACTATTTGGAGATTTCTGCAACAACTGTAATAAACTACAAACATATCTTTAATTTAGATTGGCGAGAGAATCAACGATATTAATATTACTAAAGTCTGTTGTTTATGTTCCTAATGGAAGGGAAGGCTAAATTTTAGTTAGAGGTTAGTGGAAAGACATAATTATTTTCCCTTCTAAGTTCATATACCCTCTGAATTCTATTTATGGATCCCTTGGTGGGAGATAAGAAACCGTCATAGAAAGATGCAGCCCCTTCCAGAACCATGGTACCAAAACAAGAAAGGATCAGGAGAAGAGATATCTCAACCTTTCTCTCCTTTTACCCTCTGATCTTCTGCAGTGCCTCTCATTGACTGGGCCCGACTGGAAGCCACAGTGCAAAAGAGTCTGGGTGGTACAGCCCAAGGGGACCTCTGTCCTGTGACACAGAACAGGGCAGGACAGCATGGAGGTTGGATAAGGGGGTGCTGGTGAGGTGGGGCAGTAGGGTGCCACACTGAGATTTGCCAACACAATGACCAAAAGGCTTGTAATGACTGGCTCTCTGTTGAACTTCCATATCAGGAAAGGGGCCTGAGATAATGCACTTGCCTTCCACATGGAATTTGGTTGAGAATCATGTTCTCTAAGTGGCCTTCTTTGGAACATACTGGAAAATATTGTGAAATCAATCCCTCATTTGGGTTTTGGAGCATTACAATGCATATTAGCCTATTAAAAGCCTCTGAGAGGACCTGCAGTGATGGGACTTTTTTTTTCTTAAACCTTGATTTCCCCTGCTAATTGAGCACAGATATTTTCTCCACAGCCTCCATTCCAGCAAGCACTCTGCAGAAAACCAGCTTGGGAAATGCCAGTTTAAAACACTGTAATTTATACTCATAAGCCACCTTACTTCCAAAGCTCTTTTACATCCCTTACCTCAGCTAACCATCATAATATTCCTATGAGTTATGTTCCTGAGGTTCAGAGACGTTATGTGACCTACCCAAGATCACACAGTAAGTTAGAGGCAGAGCAAGAAATAAAAAACCCGGGTCTGCTCATACCACCACAGGGTGCTTGACTCTTGTTTTAGGTTTGGTCTTTTGTGGACCCCAGAAAATTGTGTTCTTAAATTGAACTTATTGTGAACCTTTGATTAGAGTAAATCATTTATGGACCATTTGATTAGTAGGGTGTGATCCAGGGTGTGTCTTAATCCTCTTACTGGAGTCCTTTATAAACTGAAGAATAAAAGGCTGTGCACAGAAAAAAATACCGCAGTGATGGAGAGAAGCCTCCAGAAATTGAAATCAACGAATCTGGGAGAGAGAAAAGCCACAGACAGGGCACCCGGAAGCAGAACTAGCAAATGAGGCCTGGAGGAGAGGAGAGAGCCAAGCCGATATCACCATTATGCCCTGCAATGTGTCTGAGCGCCCACAGCTGATCCAGGGGAGGCGTGAGCCTGGAGGAAAAGGCAGAGACTGGCAGAGCCGCCATTGTGCCTTGCCACGTGGCAGGACTCCAGGATCACCAGCAGCCGACCTTTGGGGAGACAGGTTCGCCTGATGCCTTGATTTGGACATTTTTCCCACCCTCAGAACTGTAAGTTTTTAACCTAATAAATTCCCATGATAAAAACCAACTCATTTCTGATATATTGCTCCCAGCAGCTTTTAGCAAACTAAAACAGCCCTGTAACATAACAAACCAACTCTTCTCCCTTCCTCCCTCCCTCCTTCTTCCCTTCCTCCTCTCCTTCCTTCCTTTCTCTCCTTCTCTCCTTCTCCTTCCCTCTCTCCCTCTTTCTTTCTTCGTTCTTCAAAATAAAACTCATAATACCCAAATGAACCCAGTTGCTTGTGTCAAGAAACTTTCAGTTTTTGATATGAGCCCAGAAAATGATTTTAAGAAGGAAGGAAGAGAATTATTCTGCAGTTTTACTTATTTGAAAGTACATTCTCCAAAAGTGGAGGGGAGACGGAAACTCGCGGCTGCTGAAGGCACCACCAGCCCCTCACCTCCCAGTTTAGTTAGTGCATAAGGCAAATAATACAATATTAATGGTGCCGTGCACCTTGTCAGGACGGCTCACAGTGTGGTAGAACGGAAGAGGCTTTGCCTGACGCCGAGGGGGCAGTGGGATCACAAGGGAGAAAGGGACGGAGGGGTCAGTTCAGGGCAGCGAGAAGAGCAGCACATGTCGCGGAAGACACAAAGATGTCGATAGTTAGGGATGTCGCAGGGGATATTCCCAAACCTACATCTCACTGAAGAAAGCACTTGGTCCCCGTGCGCCCTGCAGCCAGCTCCTGCACCAGGCAGCTTATTGGTTGGTCTCAAAGAACTGGTGTCCGCTACAGTGGATGTGTTTCCAACACGTTATTGTTTACCTTAGATTATTGTGGCTTTAATAAATAAATATAGATAAATTGTTTAAAAATAAATATATATAAAAACATAAAGAATAAAATAACAAAAAGTAAAAAAATGAAATAATAAAAATTAAAAAACACATTTAAAAAAAAAAATGAAGGGGAGGAGTTTTGTCCCTATACCACTTCTTTTTAGGAAGTGGCTAGTCTAGGAGAAGAAAAATTGATCAACATAAGCACTCAAATTGGGGAAGCTAAGCAGCCTTTGCCCTCAATCATAATGAGCCTTCTTTAAGAGTTAATTGTTCACAATAAAAATTACTTCCTGAAATTTGTAGAACATTTTCTCCCATACTGGACTCTCCTAACAGTCTTGTGACATAGGTGGGGCATGTACCATGTTCCCCATTTTTCAGATAAGGAAGCTGAGGCTTTGAGAGGTCATATGGGTTGCCCAAGCTTGCAAGAATGAAAACTAGGACTTGTAATGAGAAGGTTTGGCAACTCAGGCCTGGGGCTCATTTCACTTGTATTATGCTGCTTTGAACATTGAACAACTAGGGCACAATAATGAGAAGTAATTTATGTGTATAAATCTGTTAAGAATGGCTGGTGGGGAACTGGGAAGTTTTGAGAAAAAGGAGAGGCATTAATAGAAAGGTGAAGTTAGACATGAGTCCTGATGTGAACTTGGTATATCATGTCGGTGATGGGGATAAAGACTCTGGGCACTCGGCTACCAGTTAAAGAATAAGTAGGCAACCAAAGTGGCATGGTGAAAAGAGGAAACTGCAGCGTCAAGAGAGGAAGATTTCCAGTTCATGATCTGCCACCAAATAGCTATAAGAACTTAGTCTGGTTATAGCCTGCTTCTTTTGCCTACTTCTTCATCTATAAAATGAATAAGGTGACTGGGCCAACTGGGGGTATACAATCTAAGATACCCAGGAGCAGGTACAAAGTCATGAAGTCTTATCTTCATGGAGTTGAGAGTCTAGTGGGAACCACAGCCAATTACATAATAAGAAAGAGGGGGGTGGATAAATATAGAGTGCTTTAGAAATTTCTAACCTAATTCAACAGGAATCAAGAATTCCCAGGAACAGATGTGGCTCAAGCAGTTGAGTGCCTGCCTCCCACACGGGAGGTCCCAGGTTTGATTCCCGGTGTCTCCCTCCTAAAGAAGACAAACAAACAATGAGCAGACAATGAGCAGACAATGAGCAAAAATAAAAAATGGGTAGGGAGCTGAGTGCTCACCTCCCACATTGGAGGTCCTGGTTTCGGTTCCTGGTGCCTCCTAAAGATAAAAAAAACCAACAGACAATGAGCAGGCAACAAGCAAAAACAACAAGCAGACAACGAGCAACGAGCAAAAACAATGAGCAAAGAGACGAGGGAGCCATCTCAGGTGGAAAAATAAAAAGAATTCCTAATGAATTTAACATCTAATCTGAAATCTGAATGATGAACAGGAGGTGGGTAAGTAAAGAATGATGGTGGGCAACTTAGCCTTTCTGAAGAATTGAAAGGAATTGTTCTGAGACTTTGTGGGACAGGACTGGTGGAAGGTTTTGTTTTTTGCTCTTTACCACTGATTTGCATATTATTTTATTAAATTTTATATAGATAATATATACATATACAATATCCCAAAGGTAGAAAATAGCACAAAATTAAAAGTATGTCTTTCTTCTCCTTTGCACACCAGCCCTCCTTCCAGTTTTGCTTCTGAGAGACAAACATAGACACCACTGTCCTCTGACTACTTTTCAGGAATAGTCTATGAATTTACAAGCACAAAAATATCTAAGTGTTTCTCTACAAATGATAATATTCTATATACCATTATTACTTTTATTACTTAACTATATATGTTTGATTTTTATTAACCATATTTCTTCAAGGTCTTTCCATTTTTAACATTTTAAAAAATTTTTTATTTTTTCCATTCTTTTCAACGACCACTCTGAGAGGTTAAAAAAATGGTATCATAATTTTAGTTTGCATTTCTCTTGATATAAGTAAGATTGAGGTTCTTTTTATATGTTTTGGAGCATCTCTGTTTTGTATTCCGTAAACAGTATGTTTATATCTTTGCCATTTAAAAAAATTGATTTGCCAGCACTCTTTATATATTGGGGGAATTAACCCTTTATGATATGACCTGCAAATAAGTTTTTTTTTTTTTTTTTTTT
>JAQZBX010113726.1:0-10151 GCA_029593785.1 Cabassous unicinctus
TGTGCTACTATGAACTAAATATATTGTGTAACATATTGTATGATTCCATTTATATAAAATGTATATATAAATCAGTTTATGGAGATGAAATTAGATTAGTGGTTATGTAGGGCTGGGGAAGGAATGTTAAGGGGTATGGAGTTTTTCTTTTTGGAGTAATGAAATTGTTCTAAAATTTTTTGTGGTGATCAATACACAACATTGTGATGATACTAAAAGCCATTGATTAAACACTTTGGATAGATCATATGGTATGTGAATATATCTGAATAGAACTGCTTAATAAATAAATGAATAATTGTGGAAGAATGACCAGAGGTGGTGGCTGTGTACAACAGGGGAAACATGGAAAGATTGAGAGGTGAAGAATTTTCTTGTTTGTTTTTTTGTTTGTTTGTTGTTTATTATGATTATTACTGTTGAAATAAAGAAAATGCTCTAATGATGATTGAAGTGATAAATGCACAGCTGTGTGATTGTACCAAGTACCATTGACTGTATATTTTTGGATAAATTGTATGATTTATTAATATGTATCAATAAAATTGATTTGTTTAAAATAAAGAAAGGATTAAAAATAGCAATACTGCAATATTCTTGCATCTATGTCAAAGAAGGTACTATATCAATGCTATGGGTAAATAGTAGGGGGTATCAGATTTTTTTGGGGGGTAAGGGAAACGTTCAAAAATTTTACTGAGCTGATGAGTGTACAACTCTGATGAAACTGAGAGCTACTGAGTGTAAGCTTTAGATGGATTGTAGAAGACGTGGGACTGCATAACACAGTGATTCATGTAGTGGATGATGGACTGTAGTTAACAGTACAAACATGAGAGTGTTCTCTCATGAACTATAACAAATGTACAATATTAATATATGGAGTTTATAGTAGCAGGAATATATGGAAAAATATACCAAATGTAAGCTATAGACCATAGTCACTAGTAATATTTAATGCTGTTCTTTCATAATCTGTAACAAATGCTCCACAACAATGCAAGATGTTGGTGGAGGGGTGATATATGGGAATTTTGCACATTAAGCATGATTGTTTTGTAAGCTTACAACTTCTCTAATTAAAAATAGTTATTTAAAAAAAGGAAAAAATGATAATATAGCATTTAAAAATAAGCATAGAAGGTAAAACTATTTTTCAAAAGCCATAGTGCTTTCTAAGTGAAGAACTTTTTTGGGGGAGAACTTAAATAATCAAGGATATAATAAAGTCAACATGGAGCACAGAAAACATTTCTTGTAAGATACAGAAAATTTGCTACTTAGGAAGATAACACTGAAAATAAAGAATAACCCTTCATGTTATAAGTGGAAGCATTAATCACCAAACCAAAAAAGCAAGGTCATCAAAATTAAACAAACCTTATAAACACTTTAACACAGTCCGTAGCTTCTTTTCAGACTCAGGTATTATAATCAAAGGCAAATGAAGTTTACTTTCCAAGTTTTGTCCTCATTATGTTCTTTCATATTCTGTAACAAACTGACACTTTAGAACACCACTTAAAGGGTCTGCTAGGTAAAAACTAATTTCAGAGTAATATTAAGATATTATTTATATGGTAAAAATGGATAGTTATAACCCAAATAAATAGCTGCTCTTTTGGGTTCTCAATAAGCCCCAAGAATATAAAGGGGTCCAGAGAACCAGAAAACATGAGAACTACAGCTATGGGACAAAACTACTTTTTTTTCCTTAAAAAAATAAGGCACAAACACAGTTATATTTCTCTACGACTATTGCTTTTAGGGTAGTCTCAATCATTTATATTAATTATAACTCTTAACCAAACAAAGCAACTAACTTCTGTTTCATAGAACTGGGAAGTGGATAATTAAAAATGCCTGTCTTATACAAGCATTTTAGCAGAAAAGCAATGCTTATTATTATTATTATTATTATTATTTGGTTTTTATAAAGGGTATTTATTGGGGATAGAAGCTTACAGTTACCAGGCCATAAAGTATAAGTTAATTCCCTCACCAAAGTCTATTGCCACGTGTTCGAGCAAGATGGCTGCTTACGTCTGCCAGGGTTCAGGCTTCCTGGGTTCCTCTCTTCCCAGGGCTCATTTCATTCTGAGCTCAGCTCCTCTGAAAAGCAATGCTTATAATACAACTTTCTATACACATACACATTCCTTTTACACACCTTTAAAGTGGCAAAAATGAACATATTCACTAACATAACCCAAAGACATTATCTCTCTATAACATAAGAAAATAAGCAAAGTATATAAACTCATTATATACTTTTTTTTTAAAAGATTTATTTATTTATTTATTTATTCCCCCCCTTGCTGCTTGTGCTTGCTGTGTCCATTCACTGTGTGTTTTCTCCGTGTCTGCTTATCTCCCCCTTGCTGTGAGGTCCCACTGCATCAGCCCACCGCGCCGCGCGGGCTGGCCTGCCCTCACAAGGAGGCCCCGGGAAGTGAACCCGGGGCCTCACACATGGTAAATGGGGGCTCTATCGATTGAGCCACACCCGCTTCCTGTTGTGAGGTCTTGCTGCATCAGCCCACCGGGCTGCGCGGGCCGGCCTGCTCTCACAAGGAGGCCCCGGGAAGCGAACCCGGGGCCTCCCATATGGTAAACAGGAGCTCTATCGATTGAGCCACACCCGCTTCCCATAAACTCATTATATTTAGTAATCAACATTTCAGTACTCTATCTTAGAAATTATCTAGATATTCAATACTTATCCATTATTTAATTCAATTTAATATCACTCCAAGGATTTAAGCCACCTAAAGATCTTAGAAATTATAATCAGGTTAACATACTTCAAAATACAATTACTGTTGAAATAATTTTGTCAGAATAATGATTTAATTTAAGCATAAATTTACATTTTTCATAATCTTAAAAACTTTGTAGGAGTCATCTTATATTGTTAGTTCAGTAAACCTATATAACACACCCAGAAAGATTATGTGCTGGTTGTGGCAGCTTGAGATTATTTTATGAACCCCCAAAAGAGAAAGATTATGTTTGTAACCTAATCTATTCCTCTGGGTATGATACCCTATGATTGCATTAAATTCAGTTGATAAAATTGCTTTAGGGCTTTGATTGGACTACATCAGTGAGGCGTGACTCAGGTTGAATTCCAGCTCCCTTGCTGGGTCTGATATAATCCATCATCATACATGGTCAATTCCTGACCTCAGGGAGCTTATGTTCTATTAATTAAGCCAATGTAGTAAGTGCTATAGTAAAGTTATATATTAAAAAGTCCCAGAAACTCTCACCTTTATGGTCAATTGATTTTCATTAAGGGTCCCAGGGCAATTTAATGGGGGAAAGAATAGCCTTTTCAACAAATAGTGCTGGGACAACTGGAAAGTCACATGAACAAGAATGAATTTGGACTCACACACACACATATACTATATACAAAAATTAACTCAAAATGGATCAAAGACCTAAACATAAGAGATAAAATGATAAAACTCTCAGAAGAGACATAGGAGTAAATCTTTGTTGCTTGGATTAAGGAACAATGTTTTAAATATAATGCCAAAACCACAAAGAAAGAAAAAGCAGATTCATTGAAATTCATCAAAATTAAAAACTTTTGTTCTTCAAAGAACACTGTAAAGAAAGTGAAAATGTAGCTTACAGAATGGGAGAACATATTTGCAAATCATATATCTGACAAGGAACGTGTATTAGAATTTGTAAAGTACTCTCACAACTCAATAATGAAAAGACAAATAATGCAATTTAAAAATGAGTAAAGGATTTAAATAGACATTTTTTCCAAAGAAAATATACAAATGGCCAATAAGCCATGAAAAGTTTCTCAATATTATTAACCATTAGGGAAATGCAAATCAAAACACACTGAATCCTGGGAAGTCCTGATACATTCTCTATTAGGGTGGCAAGAATCTCTAGAGTACATAGGCAGTGCCTAGTGAAAGAACACAGACCAATGTGCCAGGCCCTTGATATTAATGCTTGTGCTTATGAACCTTATTCTTGTAAAACTGAAACTTAGCCTAGTAATATATATTGCCTAAGATTTACCTCCTGAAAACCTCCTTGTTACTCAAATGTGGCCTCTGTCTAAGCTAAACTCAGCATATAAGCTCACTGCTTTCCCCCCAGCATGGGTCACAACTCCTGGGGATGTGCCTCCCTGGCACCGAAGGATTGTCACCAAGCACCAACTAGCAAAGCATCTGGAAAAAGACCTTGACCAAAAGGAGGAAATATTAAATACAAATGAGTACAGCTAAGAGGCTTCAAAGTGAGTCAGGAAGTCAGTCCAGAGGTTATGCTTATGCACATCACAGGAGGATCCTACTGTCTGCCACAGCAAACAGTGCCTCAAACATGGGGGCTCCTGGGGGTTCTAGAGACATCTAGACACTATAGGTAGGGCAGACAACCCCAGGAAATCGGCACCCCATGGGTGGGTCTTACCTTGGAATATATGATAACCCATCTCCCCAATGTGTCAGATTCATTTTATAATTTTCCTACACATGGTTCTTCTGCCCTTTTTATTTGAACCTATAATTACCACTATACCCATTAAATATATGTCCCAGAGACTTAAATCTTCAGTTTGTTCATATACTGGTTGAGCCCTGAATCTCAGCAGAGTTGCAGCCAACACCTACTCTCCAGTTCATCAGACTTGCCCAGGACAACTAACAAAAAGATTATGATGGACAACACCCATCCCAAAAAAAAGAGAGTATTTACAACTGCAAGCAAGACAGTTCCATCCATCTGCCCCACAGTATCTAAACCCCTTTCAGTTGGAAGCAGAGTGGGCATCACCACCCTAAAATCCTCAAGATTGAGGAATGAACACATATAAGGGGGAAATGAAACTATGGACCAAAGTAGACTTATTGTTATTCTAGTAATGGAAGAACTTGTAACATTAATATAAAGACAATGGTCACGAGAGGCTCTGAGGGGAGGGAGAGGGAAGAATAGGTGTAACATGGGGCATTTTTGGGACATTGGAATTGTTCTGCATGATATTGCAATGGCAGATATAGGCCATTATACATTTTGTCAAAACCTATAAAATGGTGTGGTACAAAGTGTAAACCATAATGTAAACTATAAACCATAGTTATTAACAATGCTTCAATATTTGTTCTTCAATTGTAATAAATGCACCACACTAATGAAAGATATTGTTATTGGGGGAAAGTGTGAGAGGGGGAGGAGGTGGACTACATGGGAATCCCCTATATTTTTTATGTAACTTTTATGTAATCTAAAACTTCTGACTACTACTTCTCAACCACAAGGATGGCAATGATAAAAAAGAAAAAGAAAAAAAGAACAAGTGTTGACAAGAATATGGAAAAATTATTATCTCAAACATTGCTGGTGGGAATGTAAAATGGTGCAGCTTCTGTAGAAAACAGTTTGGCAGTTTCTCAAAAAATTAAACATGAAGTTACTATATGAGCCATCAATTCTATTCCTAAATATATACACAAGAGAATTGAATGCATATGCTCATGCAAACATTTGTACATGAATGTTCATAGTTTATAGCAGCATTATACATAATAGACCAAAGATGGAAACAAGTGTCTATCAACAGATGAATGGATAAACAAAATGTGGCACATCCATGCAATAGAATATTACTTTGACCATAAAAAGAAATAAAGTACTGGTACATGCTACAATATGGATAAAGACTGAATACATGCTAAGTGAAAGGAACCAATCATAAAAGATGATATATTATATGATTTAATTTATATGAAATGTCCAAAATAGGCCAATCCATAAAGACAGCAAGAAGATTAATGGTTGTCAGGGGCTGAGAGGAGAGGAAAATTGGAAATGATTGCTAATATATATAGGATTTCTTTTAGGGGTGAGGAAATGTTCTAAAATTAGATTGTAGTGATATACATAACTCTGTGAATATACTAAAAGCCACTAAACTGTACATTTCAAATGGGTGAATTTTATAGTATGTGAAATATATCTCATTAATGCTGAATATAAGAAAAAAAGCCCCAGAAACATAGAATAAATCTAGATGAGAAAGGGAAAATTTTATGAAGAAAATGGCATTTGATCTAGTAATCAAAGGATGAGGAGTAGTTTTCCAGATAGAGACACATGAAGGGACTTTACAGTCAGAGGAAAAAGCATAGGCAAAAGCAACAAATTATGAACAACACGCTGTTTGGGAAATGTACAGCCAATGCATGCTGGAAGTAGGTTAGTGTGAAATAAGACTAGAAAGTAGAGTAGGGGCTTGACTCAGCCAGAGTCCAGCAGGAAAGAGAAGGCATATTCTAAAAGGAAAACTGAAGAGAATGTAATGAAGAGATTGTCTAACAAGGTGTTGGCAGGGCTAAAGAAAACCAAAACGGATAACAAAGCTCTCCCAGGACTAGCAACAAAAGGAAGCCGTTATGGTCAACAACAAGGAAAAAATAGCAATTGAATACAACAGCACATTAAAAGAATTATACACAATGATCAAGGGAAATTATCCCAGATATGCAAGGGTGGATCAACATAAGAAAATCAATTAATGTAATATACCACATTAAAAGAACAAAGGAAAAAAACACACATGATCCTCTCAATTGATGTAAAGAGGCATTTGACAAAATGCAGCATCCTTTCTTGATAAAAACACTTGGAAAAATAGGAATAGAAGGAAACTTTCGAACATTATAAAAGGCATATATGAAAACCCACTGCCAACATCATATTCAATGGTGAATGACTGAAAACTTTCCCTCTAAGATCTCAAGACAAGAATGCCCACTGTCAACACTGTTATTCAATATTGTACTGGAAGTTGTAGTCAGAGCAATAAGGCAAGAAAAAGAAGTAAAAGACTTCAGCATTGGAAAGTAAGAAGTACCACTCTCACTATTTGCAGATGACATTATCTTATGTATAGAAAGTCCTGAAAAATCTACAACAAAGCTACAAAACAAATCAGTAAAGTTGCAGGGTACAAGATCAGCATGCAAAATATCAGTAATGTCTTTTTTTTTTATATAAAGATTTATTTATTTTTATTTATCACCCCCCTTGCTGCTTGTGCTGCTGTGTCCATTCGCTGCGTGTCTTCTCTGTGTCTGCTTATCTCTCCCTTGCTGTGAGGTCTTGCCGCATCAGCCCACCGCACCGCTCAGGCCGGCCTGCCCTCACAAGGAGGCCTCGGGATGAGAACCCGGGCCTCCCATATGGTAAACGGGGGCTCTATCCACTGAGCCACACCCGCTTCCCAGTAATGTCTTTATATACTAGTAATGAGCAATCTGAGGAGGAAGTCAAGAACAAAAATCCATTTATAATAGCAACTAAAAGAATCAAATATCTAGGAATAAATTTAACCAAGGATATAAAGGATTTATATGCAGAAAACTACAAAACTTTGATAAAAAAAATTTTAAAAAGACTTAACTAAATGGAAGGATATTACATGTTCATGGGTTGGAAGACTAAATACTATTGAAACGTCAATTCTACCCAAAGTGATTTACAAATTCAACACAATTCCAATCAAAATTCCAAGAGCCTTCTTTACAGAAATGGAAAAGCCAATCATCAAATTTATATGGAGAGACTTCCTGGAAGATGGCAGACTAGAAAGACACGAGACTCTCTTCTCCTCCAGAAAAATGGCTAGAGAACAGGCTGAAAGAGCCTAGGATAAGATTTTCTAGGGTTTAGGACACAAGGCAAAGCCTGGATACCACCCAGAAGAGAGAGGGAAAAGGAGGGAAATCGTGATGCCAGAACTGTGAGGTGAAACCAGTGGCTGCTGCTGCAGGCACCATCCCCCATACTAAAGGCACTTCAGAATTCTAAGGCCTCTGGGACTGCTGCTACAGACAGAAGGGCTCCAGGGATCTACCACCCCAGAAAAGGGGAGAGAGAGGGACACAGCCTAAGGCTGATTTAGATTCAGACCCACAAATTTGGTCTGTTGTGTCCCACCAGCCTTTCCAGGCTGGGTGGGACCACACAGTGGTTTGCCCTGGGAGCCGGCAAAGGACTGGAGAAATCCGACCCTCGCAATCTCCCTCTCTTCTAGCTGGGACTGATTGTTGCAGACACCCCAGGAAAGGGGAGCGAGGGGGACACAACCTAAGGCTGACTCAGCTTTTGACTCACAAATTTGTTCTCCTGTGTCCCAGGAGCCCTTCCTGGCTGGGTGGGGCTGTGCCATTGTTTGCCTTGGGAGCCAGCAAGGGGCTAAAGATATATGACCCTTCCAATCTCCTCTACTAACTGGGACTGATGGTTGAGCACTCAGAGGGGAGTGGAAATATTTCCTAGCCAGGAAAAGGGAGGGGGCTGCCAGAGATGGCTGGAGAACTGCCTCAGAGAATGTTTGAATTACAAGGCTCCTAGCCTCAGGATAGGAAGCTGTATCACATTGATCCAGTCTGTATTGCAACAAATACACTTCAACCAGGCATTGAAATGAGAGCAGTCAGAGTGCCATCTGCTAGCAGACCAAGGATGTGCATGCGAGAAAATTAAAAATAAGTAGGAGAGGATTTTTCTGGCCTCTATAGCCTCCCTTCATAAGGCCCTAGGAAGTGAGTCTACAACCAATTACTGGGTCCAGTGCCCAGTTTTGAGCAACCAGAAGGACAATCCTAACAATCTAGGTCGAGCCAAGAATCAAAGAGCAGTGGTAACATACAGTCTCCTGCCACTAAATTCATACAAAAGAGAAAGAAATTGAGCATCTGAGTATACTACATCCTAATCAGATGCTTAGACATCAACAAAAAATTATGAGCCATGCTAAGAAAATAGAAGATATGGCCCAAGAAAAGGAATATATCAAAGCCCCAGAAGAGACACAGAATTGGAGAGAACTAATCAGTGAGATGCACACAAATTTCCAAAATCAAATTGATGAGTAGAAAGACAATATGATTAAAGAGATAAATGATATCAAGAAGACATTGAGTGAGCACAAAGAAGAATTTGAAATCCTGAACAGAAAAGCAGCTCATGGGAATGAATGATACAATAGGGAGATCAAAAACACACTAGAGGCATACAATAGCAGACTTGAAATGATAGAAGAAAGAATAAGTAATGCCAAAGACAGAACATCTAAAATTGAAGAGAGTTGAATGACAATACAAAATGCAAAAACATACATGTCATGGGAGTTCCAGAAGGAGAAAAGAAGGGAAAAGGAGCAGAAAAAGTATTTGAGAAAATTATAGCTGAAAATTTCCAAACTCTCATGAAAAAAATGAACTTACATGTCCAAGAAGCTCACCATAACCCAATCAGAATAAATCTGACTATACCTACTCCAAGACACATACTATTCAGAATGTCAAATGTCAAAGATAAAGAGAAAATTCTCAGAGCAGCAAAGAAGCAAACCATCTCGTACAAAGAACGTACAATAAGACTTAGTGCAGATTTCTCTTCAGAAACCATGGAGGCAAGAAGGCAGTGGTATGATACAACAAGGATACTGAAAGAGAAAACTGTGAGCCAAGAATTCTTTATCCAGCAAAATTGTCCTTCAAATATGAAGGTGAGTATAAAATATTCACAAACAAACAGAAACTAAGAGAGTTTGCAAAAAAGAATCCACCTTTGCAGGAAATATTAAAGGAAGCCTTAGAACCTGAAAGAAAAAGACAGGAGAGACAGGATTGGAGGAGAGTACAGAAGAAAGAATAGCAGAAAGGATAACCAAAAGAGTAAAAAGACAGACAAAAATATGAGATGACATATGAAAACCAAAGAATAAAATGGTGGAAGTAAATAGTGCATTTACAGTAATATCATTGAATGTGAATGGATTTAAACTCCCCAATCAAAAGATACAGGCTGACAGAATGGATAAAAAAAGCATGAGCCATCCATATGCTGCTTACAAGAAACTCACCTTAGACCCAGGGATACAAAATGGCTAAAAGTGAAAGGTTAGAAAAAGATACTCCATGCAAATAATAACAAAAAAAAGAGCAGGGGTAGCTATACTAATATCAGATAAAACAGACTTTAGATGCAAAAAAGTTATAAGACACACAGAAGGCCATTAAATATTAATAAAAAGGACAATCTGCCAGGAAGATATAACAATCATAAATGTATATGCATATAACCAGGGTGCCCCAAAATAC